>JAMWET010004882.1:35000-222500 GCA_024036415.1 Prochilodus magdalenae | reverse complement strand
GGAGGTAGAGTGACACCAGGCCTTCTGGACATGTGACAACAAATCGTTCATCTTGGCGCTGACCATCGAGCCTCCACACACGGATCCATTGGTCGTCTCCACCAAGACAGAAGCAGGACTAATCACTTAAGATGACCTGCTGGCATCCTGAGCTATGCGGTCTTTGGCGACGTTGGCGTGGTGTTAGGGGCAGTCGTCATAACGATCTGCCAACAGGATGACTCAAAGAGGGCACCGCTGCTCGCTGAATGTCCGCAATCATGGCTGGTGGGTCAGTCAAGGCCCGTCACTGTACCTGACTGAGGTAAGGTTGGTGTAGCTCAGCGGATAACACCACTGCCTCCCAGAGAGCCCCCACCACATGTGGGAGACTGGGGTTTGAATTCCGGTTTGGGTGGCTACGCTGTGCTACACCAATAAGAGTCCTTGGGCAAGACTCCTAACACTACATTGGCCCACCTGAGATATGATTACCCTTGTAAGTCGTTCTGGATAAGAGCGTCAGCTAAATGCCGTAAATGAACATCAGCTGAAACGGCTGTTTTAACACACCTGTATTTATACTGCTATGCGTACTACTGAACAGTCCCAGACACCTCTAGAACGTTCTACACATTTCTCAAAAGTTCTAGAAAATTCCAGACAGTTCTATAAACCTCAGGAGAGTTCTCACAGTTCCAGCAGCTACTTAAAGCTTACTCAACACTCAATGTATCGCAGATGTTCTGGAAAATAGAGACCTTATCCAGACATCACTGTCCTGACCACTAAAGCGAAGTTCATGGGGACCAATAACCATTTTCTGTACATTTTAGGCCTAGGGAGTTAAGAAAGCACACTTAGTACCCGGGAACAAAGAGCAAATTAAAAGTGACATCATGACGCCTGACGGCATTCCCAAAAAAATCCAAAATGGGACACAAGTATGGCAAAAATGTGAAAGGTGTCGTTCTTCCCAGGCTGTAATCCAGACTGAAAGTTTCAAATCTGCTCTTTCAAGGGAATTCCGGGTCAGGAATAACTCAACGTAATGTTGGAGGAGGCGATTTAAGGCACATAGGCCATTGGAAAGATAGGAGAGTTAGCTTTGCGAAATTTCCCTCCTCAGTATCCTCTTAACTTTGAATATCAAAAAAAAAAAGAGCTTCGCAGCTGTGTGAAAGACTCTGTATCAATGAATTGGTAGAGATGTTAATTAAATTCTTCCAGAGCAGCAAAAAGTGCAGCCTGCGCTTTGCTTAAGATGGATGGATGGCTCCCTAATTGGTTTTAGGCATTTTTCTCTCTCTTCCTCAGCATTTCGCAGCGACCTTCTGCCTCCAGAGCAGGAACCTTATCAGGTCTCTTCTCAGCTAACTTTCTGCGCAGAGGTCAAAACTTTTAATGAGCAGAAAAATAAATCAGAATTTCACAGTTTACAGCAAACGTAGTGGATCAGGCGAAACATACAGTATGTGACTGGTGTTTGCTTATTTAGTGCTGGAGCTATGAGGCTAATGCAGCTAACATTAGCTAAACCCATTATCCATCCATCCATCCATCTTACCCCATTGACATTCTTCTTATCTTTTTGGTAAAGCACTTTTTGCGTCACTATATTCTAATAAAGACGGTGTTGAATTGAATTTAACCTGGTTGTGCCATCTCTACCAATTGGCAGAGATATAGTAGCCTAAGACATCCACTAGAGGTCACTAGAGAGTCTTTCACACATGTTGATGGGTGTTGCTTTTGGTATTATTTTCAAAGACAAGCTTATTTTTTCAGCATATTACAGTTTCAGAGGTTTTGATGAGCAGAATTTTGAAACTTTATACGGTTAAAATGTTTAAACAGTCTCGTCCCAGTTGGCCATAACTGGGAAACCTCCAATGTAAACCACCTCAACTGGTCCACCACCCTGCAAAGAAAGGTGGAAACGAGCTAAACAACTTAGCGAACTGTATCAGGCCTAAATAATTACATGCTTGCCTCAAACAGTGTGAAGCTGTTCAGTAGTCTGTAATAGGCTTGAATATATACTTTATGAGACTGTATGGTACGCTATTAACTTAAACAGTGGATAAAGGTACATAGCAAAACAGAATTTTAGGCCTTTGAACCAAGGCTGGTTAACAATGGGGGTGGGTTTGTGGTTCGAGTCGCAAACTGCTGACGTGGTGTTCGTTCTCCTATTGGTTGGCCAGCAAGTGCAGATTTATAATGCAGGTCTACCAAGATCAACGGAAAGAGTGAGCTCTCCAGGAACAAGTTGTCAGAGTGAGGCACCCGTCACCCAGAGACAGATGTCGTCTTCATGGATAATCCATTTCTGACTTGTTGCTCGGTTCTTCTGATTACTTGTCAAATGCTGTTACGCTACTTTGATTGTTTAATTTCATCATTGATCCAATTACATTGCGCTGGCTGCCACCAAATCTCTATGTAATGGAATTTTATACTTCAGTGATCATGACTGTGATAACTGCATGCCTTAATCATCACATGTTCACTGTGCCGAGTCATTTAGTAATCTCAAATAGACTTCACTGTGGAACCGTGGGTGCATCCCAGTTCCACAGTTCATACTAATGCTGACTAGTGTTTGAGTATGTAGTATAGGGTACAGTTATAAAAGATGGATAAACTCAAAAATCCACAATGCACTATTTCAAAACCAATATATTTTTGAGTATGGTAATGATGGACTCTTTGTCCCACAATGCAACAGGAAATGGAAAGTGAAGAGCTTCTTATGTCTGGAAAATTCTAAAAATCGTGGACAGCGATGCAACCTCGGCTGCAGTTCTGCAGAAAACCTCCACCAAAGCAGACTTTAGAGTCCTGCGTGGTATGACGTAAGCCTCACCTCTCCTTACGACGTAGTTTCCTAACACTGTTTACTAAACGGTCTCATTGTTTCTTTATGGGTTTGCAGCAGGGACAGTAGGGAAGCCCAGACCCCCACAACTTCCTCCATCATTCTGGGGAATCCCAAACCATCTTGGAGATATAATCCTACCAGTAGGTCCTGTGATGACCTCTGGGTCATGTCCCAGTTGGCCGTAACCGATAAACCACCAATGTACATTTACGGCATTTAGCTGACGCTCTTAACCAGAGCGACTTACAAGGGTAATCATATTACAAGTACAAGGCAATGTAGTGTTAGGAGTCTTGCCCAAGGACTCTTATTGGTGTAGCATCACTATGGGATTCGAACCCCAGTCTCCCACGTGTGGTGGTGGCTACTTGGTGGGTAGTGGTGTTATCCGCTGAGCTACACCAACCACGCTAGGGGGCAACCATATGAAATGCCTGAACCGCCTCAACTGGTTTGCTAAAACAAAAAAGCTCCACCAAAGCAGTGGTATGGCGTATGCTTCATCACTTCCTGTTAGTAAGAAGTGATGTAGTGTGTTAATTTTGTGTGTACTAGCCTGCAGAACTCACATATACTGTGTGTTATTAGTGTGTAGTGCACAACTGAGACCCAGGACATAGAGAGCTAGCAGGCAGCTTGAGTTAGCATTAAGCTAATGGTGGTGCGCTTGAGCATTTGTTGGTACACATGAACAACAAAACCAGCATATGTTGTGTTCTGAACACTCGTCAGCAGCAACTGAGGTTAATAAACTGATTCCCACCAACGATAGACCAGCACAGACCAGCACAGATTAGCTTAGACTAGCATGAAATGCATGCTGTGTTGATTAGCACATGCAGCTAGCACAACTCTTAGCACTGAGGCTTGTGGAAAACATTCCATATGTACAGGATTAATATTTGAAATGTTGGCTTAAGCGCCACCTAGTGGTTTGTTTTGTGCTGTCACTAAACAGGAAACAGGAAGCTGTACAGAAAACGTAGGGCTTTTGCTTGGTTGCTACATGAGGGTGGTGCTCTGCTGCTAAATATCAATGTCCATCCTGCTTTTCTACACCTGCCAGTGAGTACAAGGACATTCAGACCATAAGTAAAAACTTTGTGTGTATATTTTATATTTTAAGCAGTTATACTTGAGGTGTCTGTTAGGGAACCATGATGTTCTATTGTAGGCTATTATATGTTTCCTTCGGATTGGTGGGTAGTTTAAAAACAGACTTCGTTGTATATTCGTACCTCTCGTTGTCTATGTTTTGAAGTTTCTTGCTTCAGGAAAACTAATGGCAGTCTTTTCGCTGTTTTATAGTTACTTATATTAAACCAGTCCAAACTACACAGTTTAGCTGGCTGCAAAGGTCTAATACACAACAGAGAGTTAACGTAAGGACGGAGTAGTACACCATATATTTAATTTGAAGCGTAAGGTGGAGGTCATTAACGTAAAAACAAGGGAATAACACTTCTACCAATATGCTCATGTCTGCTAACACCTCTATGGGATTTTGATGTTGTATTAGCTTCAAGCTAACGCTGGAGCACCTAAGCATAGCCATCTGAAGTCTCCATGTAAAGCTAGTAACAGAGTGCCAGACTGTCATGGGGTGACTCAAAATGGCAGGGGGTCATCTTCAGTGACGAGTCCCGCTTTTCTCTTGGTGGAGATGACCGACGAATCCGTGTGTGGAAGCACTGTGGTTGTCATGTGTCACATGTCCAGAAGGCCTGGTGTTACTTCTCCTCCACCCCTACCACCCAATCCCCTGGAACTGTGTAGGAACATTGAAGCTGCATGGGATGGATTATCACAGGACACCATTAGGAACCTCTACAACTCCATACCGAAACGTCTGGCATGTTGCGTTAGCCATACTGAGAGACAGACTTCTGTATGTGTAGCTCAATAAACATTCCCCATATCAGTGTAAATGTATCATCATTTATTCGTTCCTGGTAACCTTTATCCTCCTTCCCAACAGCACGGCAGTCCCACACTTCCTTTTGGGTGCAGCTATTCTGTACCCGGCTTTTTCTGTCTCTTTCTCCAAAAATAGTTAGCACAGCTACAAACTTAGTGAGCTGCTGAAGTGAAGTGGTTTTAGAAAGCGGGATCAGGCTGAAGCTTGGGATCACCCACGGCCTCTTCAAAGCTTTTTCTGACAGTGTGGAGAGTTCTCAGCTGCCTGTGGGAAATAATCTCGACTGAGGAGAAAGACTCAGTTTGGGGCAAATTACTCACAGCTGTATTAGGAATGATGGTGGGGCATGTGAACTGATTGCACAAGAAAGCGGGAGCAACAGAACAGCAGGCCAACAAGAAACAGAAAGCTCTAAGAGAGAGCTCTAAGACTGGATTAGAGTTGTGATGTATGCCGGTCGGGACCCATGGTTATTAGAACTAGGCTCTCAGTCAAGAACCATGAAAGCCACGGTTAATAGAACTGAGCCTTTGTGAAGACTCGGTCAAATACAAGGCAAAATGTAACTGATAGTTGTAATTCCTGCCAGGGTCCTTATGGGGTTCAGATCCCGGGCAGGTGTCCGGGGTCCTGTCTGTGTGGAGTTCACATGTTCTCCCTGTGTCTATGTGGGTCCAAGGACATGCATGTGTGAATTGGAGATGCTAAATTGCACCAGGTGTGTGTGTGAATGTCTGTCTGTATCTGTCCAGGGCATATCCTGCCTCCTGCCCTTTCCCTCACAGTTTTCCCATGACTTGTTCATCAAAAAGATTAAAGGTTAGGGCTGGATAGGGTTCCAGCTAGGATAAGGGCTGGAGATATAGGTATGGCTGAAATTAGGGTTAGGGCGGGAGCTAGAATTAGTGCACCGGTTAAAGTTAGGGCTAGAGCTAGAGTTATGGTTACAGGCAGGATTAGGGCTGGTTCTAGAGTTAGGGCTGGATCTAGGGGAAACACGGCTTAATATAACTGTTACAATCCCTGCTAGTGTCCTTATGGAGTTATGGGTTCCCTTCTAAGTGGAGTTTGAATGCTTTCCCTGTGGTTTTTCTCCCAGAGTCCAACGACATGCAGTCAGGTGCATTGGGGATGCTAAATTGTCCCTAGATGTGGTCGAATCAGTATGTTCCATCCTTTGCTATGACCTGTTCAGTAAAGAGTCCTGATACAGTCAGGGATGTATCTGGAGCAACTTACAAAATTGGTCCCATGGTGATTTAAAATGGTAAATTTTTTGGGAAGTTTTTTGGGAGTGTTTTTTGACTGAATCTACTTAGATCTAGAGAATACAGTCCTGATCACGATCTAAACCATTTTGTTTCCAGCCAGCTCTTTAGATACAACGTGAATAACGATTCTACTAAATATAAAAATAACATGACTGGAACGAGGCTTAGGGCAGGAGCTAAGGTTCAGGTTGGGGCTAGGGTTAGGGCAGGAGCTAGAGTAAGTGCAGGAACTAGGTTAGGGCTGGAGCTAATGTTTAGGTTGGTGCTGGGGTTAGGGCTGGAGCTAATGTTTAGGTTGGTGCTGGGGTTAGGGCTGGAGCTAATGTTTAGGTTGGCGCTGGGGTTAGGGCTGGAGCTAATGTTTAGGTTGGTGCTGGGGTTAGGGCTGGAGCTAATGTTTAGGTTGGTGCTGGGGTTAGGGCTGGAGCTAATGTTTAGGTTGGCGCTGGGGTTAGGGCTGGAGCTAATGTTTAGGTTGGTGCTGGGGTTAGGGCTGGAGCTAATGTTTAGGTTGGTGCTGGGGTTAGGGCTGGAGCTAATGTTTAGGTTGGCGCTGGGGTTAGGGCTGGAGCTAATGTTTAGGTTGGTGGTGGGGTTTCGGCAGTAGCTAGGGTAAGGGCTGGAGCTAATGTTTAGGTTGGTGCTGGGGTTAGGGCAGGAGCTAGGGTTAGGACTGGAGCTAATGTTTAGGTTGGTGCTGAGGTTAGGGCAGGAGCTAGGGTTAGGGCTGGAGCTAATGTTTAGGTTGGTGCTGGGGTTAGGGCAGGAGCTAGGGTTAGGGCTGGAGCTAATGTTTAGGTTGGTGCTGGGGTTAGGGCAGGAGCTAGGGTTAGGGCTGGAGCTAATGTTTAGGTTGGTGCTGGGGTTAGGGCAGGAGCAAATGTTTAGGGTGGTGCTGAGGTTAGGGCAGGAGCTGGGGTTAGGGCTGGAGCTAATGTTTAGGTTGGTGCTGGGGTTAGGGCAGGAGCTGGGGTTAGGGCTGGAGCTAATGTTTAGGTTGGTGCTGGGGTTAGGGCAGGAGCTAGGGTTAGGGCTGGAGCTAATGTTTAGGTTGGTGCTGGGGTTAGGGCAGGAGCTAGGGTTAGGGCTGGAGCTAATGTTTAGGTTGGCGCTGGGGTTAGGGCTGGAGCTAATGTTTAGGGTGGTGCTGAGGTTAGGGCAGGAGCTAGGGTTAGGGCTGGAGCTAATGTTTTGGCTGGAGCTAAGGTTAGGTCTGGATATAAGGCTTGGGTCAGAGCTATGGTAAAACTGGGGTTAGGACTGGAGATAATGTTGGAGTTGGGGCTAGGGTTAGGGCTAGCTAGGGTTTTTGCTGGAGGTATGGTTTGGGGTTGCTAAGGATTGGACAGAACTTGGGTTAGGCCTGAAGTTAAGGTTAGTGATAGAGATAGGGCTGGAGCTAAGGCTTGGGTCGTAGGTAGGGTTAGGGCTAAAGTTTTGAGTTGGAGCTAGGGTTATGGCTGGAGGTAGAGTTAGGGCTGGAGCTAAGGTTTTGGTTGGGGCTATGGTTAGGACAAAAGCTTGGCTTAGGGCTAGAGCTATGGTTAGGACCCGAGCTAGGGTTAGGGCTGGAGTTAGTTTTAGGTGGAGCTAGAGTTAGGGCTGGAGTTTGGACTTGGGTCGCTGGTAGGGTTGGGGTGGAGTTAAGGTTTGGGTTGGGGCTAGGTTTAGGGCTGGAGCTAAGGCTTGGGCCGCAGGTAGAGTTAGGGCTGGAGCTAAGGCTTGGGTTGTAAGTAGGATTATAGCTGGAGCTAAGGTTTAGGTTGGGGCTATGGTTAGGACAGAAGCTTGGCTTAGGGCTAGACCTATGGTTAGCACTGGAGTTTGGACTTGGGTCGTTGATAGCCTTAGGGGTGGAGTTAAGGTTTGGGTTGGGGCTTGGTTTAGGGCTGGAGCTAAGGCTTGAGTTGTAGGTAGAGTTAGGGCTGGAGCTAAGGCTTGGGTCGTAGGTAGAGTTAGGGCTGGAGCTAAGGCTTGAGTCGTAGGTAGAGTTAGGGCTAGATGGTATAAAGTCCCCCAGTTAGGGGTTGGTGATCAGTGGAACTGCATTCTCCAGAGTGATGGAGCACCATCCAATACCTTTACAATAAGATGGAGTGGCATTTGTTGTAGACTATGTCATACAGTATTCAGAGGCAGGAGGACCACCAGCCATGTCTGAATCTAATGTTTGTGTGACTGCTGCTCGAAGATTCCATAATACTATGTATCAGCACCAAGTAGGAAGCATTCATACAATGGCCAACCTCTAAGACAAGGCATCGAGACGGCTGCCTTCAGTATGGGACACAGCCATTGTTTGTAATGATGTGGACGCTGAGTGTAATTACATCTTCATTGTTCCTTCACTGACCTCAAATTGATCTTGGATGATGGAATACAAACTGATTTTCATTTCCTGACTGATGGATTCCTTGATTGATTTTGGCAACGAGATATCTTCAAGGGCGTCTCTCCTGAAGCTAATAAATGTCACAAACAATTCTAATTTCAGCCCAGACAGCCTTCTCCTTCTCACTGAGCCTGAGCTGCTCTCAGGGGACGAGAAGCAGATTCCCTACAAAAGAGAGTTTAAAGTCTTTCATTTGTTTCAGATCACTGACTGATCCCTGGAGCTGAAGACGTAGAGGGAAATACGCATGACCCTGTGCACATTAATGCTCGGTTTTATTACATGCTGTATGAAAATCTATACTTGCTCTCCAAAAAATTACCAGCGGTGACTGTGCAGCTATAGGTCACTCTACAATTAAACACCTAGTGGAACAAAAAACATGGCCAGTTAGTGGAAGCACAAGATAGGTGTTTCTAATAAAGTGGCCAGTGAGTGGAAGCACAAGGTGGGTGTTTCTAATAAAGGGGCCAGTTAGTGGAAGTACAAGGTGGGTGTTTCTAATAAAGTGGCCAGTTAGTGGAAGCACAAGGTGGGTGTTTCTAATAAAGGGGCCAGTTAGTGGAAGTACAAGGTAGGTGTTTCTAATAAAGTGGCCAGTGAGTGGAAGTACAAGGTGGGTGTTTCTAATAAAGTGGCCAGTTAGTGGAAGCACAAGGTAGGTGTTTCTAATAAAGTGGCCAGTGAGTGGAAGCACAAGGTGGGTGTTTCTAATAAAGGGGCCAGATAGTGGAAGTACAAGGTAGGTGTTTCTAATATAGTGGCCAGTTAGTGGAAGCACAAAGTAGGTGTTTCTAATAAAGTGGCCAGTTAGTGGAAGCACAAGGTAGGTGTTTCTAATAAAGTGGCCAGTTAGTGGAAGCACAAAGTAGGTGTTTCTAATAAAGTGGCCAGTTAGTGGAAGCACAAGGTAGGTGTTTCTAATAAAGTAGCCAGTTAGTGGAAGTATAAGGTAGGTGTTTCTAATAAAGTGGCCAGATAGTGGAAGTACAAGGTAGGTGTTTCTAATATAGTGGCCAATAGTGGAAGGACGAGGTAGGTGTTTCTAAAAAAAAGTGTCCAATAGTGGAAGGACGAGGTAGGTGTTTCTAATAAAGTGGCCGACATTAGAAGGACAAGGTAGGTGTTTCTAATAAAGTGGCCAGTTAGTGGAAGTACAGGGTGGGTGTTTCTAATAAAGTGGCCAGTTAGTGGAAGCACAAGGTGGGTGTTTCTAATAATGTGGCCAGTTAGTGGAAGTACAAGGTAGGTGTTTCTAATAAAGTGGCCAGTTAGTGGAAGCACAAGGTAGGTGTTTCTAATAAAGTGGCCAGTTAGTGGAAGTACAAGGTAGGTGTTTCTAATAAAGTGGCCAGTTAGTGGAAGCACAAGGTAGGTGTTTCTAATAAAGTGGCCAGTTAGTGGAAGTACAAGGTAGGTGTTTCTAATAAAGTGGCCAGTGAGTGGAAGCACAAGGTAGGTGTTTCTAATAAAGTGGCCAGTGAGTGGAAACACAAGGTGGGTGTTTCTAATAAAGTGGCCAGTTAGTGGAAGTACAAGGTAGATGTTTCTAATAAAGTGGCCAGTTAGTGGAAGTACAGGGTGGGTGTTTCTAATAAAGTGGCCAGTTAGTGGAAGCACAAGGTGGGTGTTTCTAATAATGTGGCCAGTTAGTGGAAGCACAAGGTAGGTGTTTCTAATAAAGTGGCCAGTTAGTGGAAGCACAAGGTAGGTGCTTCTAATAAAGTGGCCAGTTAGTGGAAGCACAAGGCGGGTGTTTCTAATAAAGTGGCCAGTTAGTGGAAGCACAAGGTAGGTGTTTCTAATAAAGTGGCCAGTTAGTGGAAGCACAAGGTAGGTGTTTCTAATAAAGTGGCCAGTTAGTGGAAGCACAAAGTATGTGTTTCTAATGATGCCTTTAAAGGTAAACCCCAGGAGATGAACTCATTATCCCGAGTTCTTGGAAGTTCTTGGATGTAGTGTATTAGCTAGCTGGAATTGATGGATTTAGCCCATTTCAAAACCTGTTCTCCTGAAAGCATAGGTATTCGTCGACCTGAGCTTAGCACCAGAGCCGCTTCTTTCTGTGTAAGCACTAAGATATATAATTAGCTTAATCATAATTAGACCTGCAATTAACTCAACTAAGGCCTATAATTAACTAAATGGACATATGGAATAACAGGGTAGAGTACCACACCTACTCTTTTCCAATCCCGTTTCTACCTTCCATTTCCTGTGGCAAAATACCCTCGTCATCAAAAGTATAGCTGCAGCCAGAAGGACGCGTGGGTTCGCAGAGCTATTGGGAGGGAAGGTAAAGGTTACCAGGAACAATGAATGATGATACATGTAGACTGATATGGGGAATATTTATTGAGCTACACATTCAGAAGTAGTGTCTCCTAGTATGGTGTCAGGCCGCCGTTTTTGGTAATGCAACATGTCACGTCTCGGTATGGAGTTGTAGAGGTTCCTAATGGTGTCCTGTGATAATCCATCCCATGCAGTTTGAATATTCCCACACAGCTCCTACAGGGGTGGAGGTGAAGTGACATCAGGACTTCTGGATGTGCAACTTTTCTTTTTTTTTTTTTTTTTGGCACTGACCAGATATGTTGGTCGTCTCCACCAAAAATGAAGATGACCCGCTGCCATTCTGAGTCATTCCATGACAGTCTGGAGCGACGCCATTGCAGTCTTTGGTGATGTTGACGTGGTGTTAAGGACAGTCATTGTGGCAGTCTATGTGCATGCAGTCCTGTGTTGTGCAGCCATCCGCCAATGGTGCTGGCATTAACAGGATGACTCAGGGAGGGCATCACTGCTTGGTGGAAGTCCACAATCGTGGCTGTTGGGTCAGTCAGGTACAGTGGTGAGGCCCGTCACATGCATCATTCACATGTCTCACAATGTCAAACCTACCCGCCCAGTTTCATTCCTTACCACTGTTTGTTTTTGAGTGCAGGTGTTCCTTTGATGATGGCTGTATTTACAGTCCCCAGACCCGCCTTATCTTTCCTCTTTTCCTCAGTTCTGTGTCAGTCCTACCCTCTTATCTAGGGTTTGGGTCCAGTCTTCTAGCGTCAGGAAGTTCTCTGAGTCCTAAGGCCTGCCTCAATCAGTCTATCTTCATACTTCCAGCATATGTAGAATAGAAGGGTTCAAAATTAGAATTAATTCAATTACTAATTAACTAAGATTCACAGTTCATTTCTATAAGGCCATTTTCCAACCATGTATCCAAGCTGGAACACTGTATACATAACCGGAACCATGATACTACCACCACCATGTTTCACAGATGGGATAAAGTTCTTATGCTGGAATGCAGGGTTCTCCAAGCACAACACTTATCATTTAAACCAAAAAGGTTTACTTGGGTCTCACTCATATACAGGGGTTGGACAATGAAACTGAAACACCTGTCATTTTAGTGTGGGAGGTCTCATGGCTAAATTGGACCAGCCTGGTGGCCAATCTTCATTAATTGCACATTGCACCAGTAAGAGCAGAGTGTGAAGGTTCAGTTAGCAGGTAAGAGCACAGTTCTGCTCAAAATACTGCAATGCACACAACATTATGGGTGACATACCAGAGTTCAAAAGAGGACAGACTGTTGGTGCACGTCTTGCTGGCGCATCTGTGACCAAGACAGCAAGTCTTTGTGATGTATCAAGAGCCACGGCATACCACCAAGAAGGACGAACCTCCACCAGCATCACGTAGTGACCTGGCCACTATCCTGCAAGAAGAATGGCTTAAAATCCCTCTGACCACTGTGCAGGACGCAGTATTTGTCATTCCCAAGACGAACTGACGCTGTACTGGCCGCAAAAGGAGGCCCTACACCATACTAATAAATGATTGTGGTCTAAAACCAGGTGTTTCAGTTTCATTGTCCAACCCCTGTATATATATATATATATTTCTATATATCTATATACATCCAATATAAAGGTGCCACCTTCGTAGAAATCAAAATTTAGATTTTGAATTTTCTCCAATATGTAAAATTCAGCAAATAAATGACACAAATAAAATAAATGAATTTAAAATATATATATATGAGATTCATACAGATGTGTGTTCACTCTCGAAGACGTTTTGACTTACTTTCACTTCAGTCAACAGAACATGCAATTCGACCAGGCTTTTACAAACGACTCTGTACGTATTTTGTTTAATTTACATATATGGAAAAGTAAGAAATGTTGTTTTATCCATTATACGGTTCATTTAACAATTACACCTCAAACTGTGAGCCACCGACGTCCTCAGGTAGTTCCAATAGTCACGGTTCGCCACTGCTATCTACAGTAATTGTGGTAGTGCATTGAGGCAGCCTGAGATTCTCAGTGTGAGAAAACATCCCCCTTCCTGTCTCTCGATCTCATTCCTGTTCCCTCCCACTCCACCTACTAGCTTTCTTTGAGCGCCGCTGTCTTATTTGGCACATGGCTTTACTGGAGCATGAACACAAATACATCTCAGGGTTCATTTTCAAATGTTTGTCATCCGATACACAACCATAATCATCATCATCAACATGATTATCAACATTACTGTATCAACATTCAACATTATCAGAAGTTTCACAACACTGTGTGAGTATTTCATACAGAATCGGCCCAGGGTTCTATGTTCGGCCCTGTGTTCAGACGGTTCTATGTTCCCAAGGCTGTATGTTCCCATGGTTTTATGTTCCCAAGGCCCTAATTTCACAGGGTTCAGTATTCTTTTACACTGTGTGAGAATTTCATACTGAATGGTCCTAGGTTTCTATGTTCCCAATGTCCTGTGTTCTAAGGGTTCTATGTGTCTATAGCCCTGTGTTCTCAGACTGCATGTGCCCATGTTTTATGTTCCCAGGGTCCTAATTCCCCAGGCTTCAATGATCCCAACTGCCCTTTACACTGTGTGAGAATTCCATATTGAATGGTCCTAGTGTTCTATGTTCCCAATGTCCTGTGTTCTAAGGGTTCTATGTGTCTACAGCCCTGTGTTCTCAGCCTGCATGTGCCCATGTTTTATGTTTCCAAGGTCCTAATTCCCCAGGCTTCAATGTTTCCAACTGCCCTTTACACTGTGTGAGAATTCCATATTGAATGGTCCTAGGTTTCTATGTTCCCAATGTCCTGTGTTCTAAGGGTTCTATGTGTCTACAGCCCTGTGTTCTCAGCCTGCATGTGCCCATGTTTTATGTTCCCAAGGTCCTAATTCCACAGGCTTCAATGTTTCCCACTGCCCTTTACACTGTGTGAGAATTTCATATTGAATGGTCCTAGGTTTCTATGTTCCCAATGTCCTGTGTTCTAAGGGTTCTATGTGTCTACAGCCCTATGTTCTCAAACTGCATGTGCCCATGTTTTATGTTCGCAAGGTCCTAATTCCCCAGGCTTCAATGATCCCAGCTGCCCTTTACACTGTGTGAGAATTTCATATTGAATGGTCCTAGGTTTCTATGTTCCCAATGTCCTGTGTTCTAAGGGTTCTATGTGTCTATAGCCCTGTGTTCTCAAACTGCATGTGCCCATGTTTTATGTTCCCAAGGTCCTAATTCCCCAGGCTTCAATGTTTCCAACTGCCCTTTACACTTTGTGAGAATTTCATATTGAATGGTCCTAGGTTTCTATGTTCCCAATGTCCTGTGTTCTAAGGGTTCTATGTGTCTACAGCCCTGTGTTCTCAGACTGCATGTGCCCATGTTTTATGTTCCCAAGGTCCTAATTCCCCAGGCTTCAATGATCCCAACTGCCCTTTACACTGTGTGAGAATTCCATATTGAATGGTCCTAGTGTTCTATGTTCCCAATGCCCTGTTTTCCAAGTGGTTCCAACAGCCCTTTTGGAATGTTTCTGTTAAATAGTTCAACGTAAAACTTTAATGCAATGAAAGGGGCAACTGGTGTAAGGATTTACAGGGTTCTATGTTCACAAGGTCATATGTTCCCAGGTTTATCTCTTCCCAGGGTTCCAGGGTGCCATATGTTCCCAAAATTCTACCAATGCAGAATTCTATGGTGGCTAAATCCTCATGTTCCCACTAGTGTACGTTCCAAGAGCCTCGTGTTCGTACTGGTCTATGTTCCTATGGCTATATGTTCCCAGGACCCTATGTTCCAACGTTTCTATGACCCAGGGTTCTATGTTCTTAATATTCCATATCCCCAAGGCCATATATTCCCATGATGATATTGTTTCCGAGGCCCTGTGTTCCTATTGTTTTATGTTCCCAAGGTTTCTATGCTCCAAAGGCCTTATGTTCATAGAATTCTAGGCTCCCAAGGGTATCTGGAGTGGGGGGTTGTAAGAACCTAATGCTAATGCTTATGCTAGCATCCTGAGTGAGAGGTTTTACTCATATTTATACAGTTTGGCTCTATACATATATCATATACAACCTTTTTTGAACCGTGTGGTGGAAAAGCAACCCAGTTTTCCAATGGAAACCCATTCCGAGCACGGAAATACGAATGGCAGAAAAGTAAAAATGACAATAACTGATAAGTGCTGATATGACAGTGCATGGTTCAGTAAATCCAGACCAGACAGACAGCATTGTTGTTCTTCTCTTCCCCGTATCTCCTTATCAAAGCTCTCTCACTCTCTCTTTCATATAGGGAGAATCATTTTTTCCCGTGCGAGTGCAGGGAAGCTCACGTGACTGTTTATCTGAGGTAATTCTCCGGCTCAGTAGTGCGGCGAGAATCAGAGGAGAGGATGAGCGTGTAAACAAAAATTACAGGAAGCACGACCCCGTTCTGCTTTCATGTTCGCCGCCGCCTCCACGTTTAAATGCAAATGTGTTCTTTGTTGTGTTGCTTTCTTCAGCGCGGCAGACACAACTGCGTGAAATGCTTCTATTTGCACAGGAACACTCGTCCGAAAGCATTCATACCACCTGACTGAATGTATCCGCTTCAGTCCTACAGGCCTTCTGATCCGCATGGAGATGAATGAACATACAGCGGCACGCAAAAGTCCAGGCACTGTGAATACTGTGTATAGCTAGGTGGATAAAAGATGACCTGATTTCCAAAAGGCACGCAGTTAATAACGATCTTTAATTATTTAAGCAAGGTTATTATTTTTCAGTTCCGAAGTTTGGGCACCCTGTGAAGTGGATTTTGTCTCGCTTGTGCCGAGGGTAGAACCAGGGGGCGGCTGAGGACTGGAGTTGTTTATTGCAAGGCGATCGCAATCTCAGCTCTTGTCCGAAAACAGTATCTGGAGCGGTGGAGGAAAGTATCAGAATCAGAATCAAGCTTTATTTGCCAAGTGCGTCACACATACGAGGAATTTGTCTTTGGTTACAGAAGCTCACAGTGCAGAGTTACATTACACACACACACACACACACACACACACACACACACACGCACACACACACACACACAACTAACACACACACCTAACACACACACCTAACACACGCACCTAACACACACACCTAACACACACACACACACCTAACACATACACACACACACACACACACACCTAACACACACACCTAACACACGCACCTAACACACACACACACACACCTAACACACACACACGCACAGACACACAACAGACACACACACCTAACACACGCACACACACCTAACACACGCACAGACACACACACCTAACACACACACACACACACGCACACACACACACACACCTAACACACACACAACCTTACATCCCTGTAAAACTCACACTATGTGTAGCAGAGGATGGAGCACCAGTCTGAGACAGTCAGTACAGAGGATGGAGCACCAGTCTGAGACAGTCAGTACAGAGGATGGAGCAGCAGTCTGAGACAGTCAGTACAGAGGATGGAGCAGCAGTCTGAGACAGTCAGTACAGAGGATGGAGCAGCAGTCTGAGACAGTCAGTACAGAGGATGGAGCACCAGTCTGAGACAGTCAGTACAGAGGATGGAGCACCAGTCTGACACAGTCAGTACAGAGGATGGAGCACCAGTCTGAGACAGTCAGGACAGAGGATGGAGCACCAGTCTGAGACAGTCAGTACAGAGGATGGAGCACCAGTCTAAAACAGTCAGTACAGAGGATGGAGCACCAGTCTGAGACAGTCAGTACAGAGGATGGAGCACCAGTCTGAGACAGTCAGTACAGAGGATGGAGCACCAGTCTGAGACAGTCAGTACAGAGGATGGAGCTCCAGTCTGAGACAGTCAGTACAGAGGATGGAGCACCAGTCTGACACAGTCAGTACAGAGGATGGAGCACCAGTCTGACACAGTCAGTACAGAGGATGGAGCACCAGTCTGAGACAGTCAGTACAGAGGATGGAGCACCAGTCTGAGACAGTCAGTACAGAGGACTGAGCACCAGTCTGAGACAGTCAGTACAGAGGATGGAGCACCAGTCTGACACAGTCAGTACAGAGGATGGAGCACCAGTCTGAGACAGTCAGTACAGAGGATGGAGCACCAGTCTGAGACAGTCAGTACAGAGGATGGAGCACCAGTCTGAGACAGTCAGTACAGAGGATGGAGCACCAGTGTGACACAGTCAGAATAGAGGATGGAGCACCAGTGTGACACAGTCAGTATAGAGGATGGAGCACCAGTCTGAGACAGTCAGTACAGAGGATGGAGCATCAGTCTGAGACAGTCAGTACAGAGGATGGAGCACCAGTCTGACACAGTCAGTACAGAAGATGGAGCTCCAGTCTGACACAGTCAGTATAGAGGATGGAGCACCAGTCTGACACAGTCAGTATAGAGGACGGAGCACCAGTCCGAGACAGTCAGTACAGAGGATGGAGCACCAGTCTGAGACAGTCAGTACAGAGGATGGAGCATCAGTCTGAGACAGTCAGTACAGAGGATAGAGCATCAGTCTGAGACAGTCAGTACAGAGGATGGAGCTCCAGTCTGAGACAGTCAGTACAGAGGATGGAGCACCAGTCTGAGACAGTCAGTACAGAGGATGGAGCACCAATCTGAGACAGTCAGTACAGAGGATGGAGCACCAGTCTGAGACAGTCAGTACAGAGGATGGAGCACCAGTCTGAGACAGTCAGTACAGAGGATGGAGCACTAGTCTGAGACAGTCAGTACAGAGGATGGAGCACCAGTCTGAGACAGTCAGTACAGAGGATGGAGCACCAGTGTGACACAGTCAGAATAGAGGATGGAGCACCAGTGTGACACAGTCAGTATAGAGGATGGAGCACCAGTCTGAGACAGTCAGTACAGAGGATGGAGCATCAGTCTGAGACAGTCAGTACAGAGGATGGAGCACCAGTCTGACACAGTCAGTACAGAAGATGGAGCACCAGTCTGACACAGTCAGTATAGAGGATGGAGCACCAGTCTGACACAGTCAGTATAGAGGACGGAGCATCAGTCTGAGACAGTCCTAATAGAGGATGGAGCTCCAGTCTGACACAGTCAGTATAGAGGATGGAGCACCAGTGTGACACAGTCAGTATAGAGGATGGAGCTCCAGTCTGAGACAGTCCTAATAGAGGATGGAGCTCCAGTCTGACACAGTCGGTATAGAGGATGGAGCACCAGTGTGACACAGTCAGTATAGAGGATGGAGCTCCAGTCTGAGACAGTCAGTACAGAGGATGGAGCACCAGTCTGAGACAGTCAGTACAGAGGATGGAGCACCAGTCTGAGACAGTCAGTACAGAGGATGGAGCACCAGTGTGACACAGTCAGAATAGAGGATGGAGCACCAGTGTGACACAGTCAGTATAGAGGATGGAGCACCAGTCTGAGACAGTCAGTACAGAGGATGGAGCACCAGTCTGAGACAGTCAGTACAGAGGATGGAGCACCAGTCTGACACAGTCAGTATAGAGGATGGAGCACCAGTCTGACACAGTCAGTATAGAGGATGGAGCACCAGTCTGACACAGTCAGTATAGAGGATGGAGCACCAGTCTGAGACAGTCCTAATAGAGGATGGAGCTCCAGTCTGACACAGTCAGTATAGAGGATGGAGCACCAGTCTGACACAGTCAGTATAGAGGATGGAGCACCAGTCTGACACAGTCAGTATAGAGGATGGAGCACCAGTCTGACACAGTCAGTATAGAGGATGGAGCACCAGTCTGACACAGTCAGTATAGAGGATGGAGCACCAGTCTGAGACAGTCAGTACAGAGGATGGAGCTCCAGTCTGAGACAGTCATTACAGAGGATGGAGCTCCAGTCTGAGACAGTCAGTACAGAGGATAGAGCACCAGTCTGAGAGAGTCAGTACAGAGGACAGAGCACCAGTCTGAGACAGTCAGTACAGAGGATGGAGCACCAGTCTGAGACAGTCAGTACAGAGGATGGAGCACTAGTCTGAGACAGTCAGTACAGAGGATGGAGCACCAGTCTGAGACAGTCAGTACAGAGGATGGAGCACCAGTGTGACACAGTCAGTATAGAGGATGGAGCACCAGTGTGACACAGTCAGTATAGAGGATGGAGCACCAGTCTGAGACAGTCAGTACAGAGGATGGAGCATCAGTCTGAGACAGTCAGTACAGAGGATGGAGCACCAGTCTGACACAGTCAGTACAGAAGATGGAGCACCAGTCTGAGACAGTCAGTATAGAGGATGGAGCACCAGTCTGACACAGTCAGTATAGAGGACGGAGCATCAGTCTGAGACAGTCCTAATAGAGGATGGAGCTCCAGTCTGACACAGTCAGTATAGAGGATGGAGCACCAGTGTGACACAGTCAGTATAGAGGATGGAGCTCCAGTCTGAGACAGTCAGTACAGAGGATGGAGCACCAGTCTGAGACAGTCATTACAGAGGATGGAGCTCCAGTCTGAGACAGTCAGTACAGAGGATGGAGCACCAGTCTGAGACAGTCATTACAGAGGATGGAGCTCCAGTCTGAGACAGTCAGTACAGAGGACAGAGCTCCAGTCTGAGACAGTCAGTACAGAGGACAGAGCTCCAGTCTGAGACAGTCAGTACAGAGGACAGAGCTCCAGTCTGAGACAGTCAGTATAGAGGATAGAGCTCCAGTCTGAGACAGTCAGTACAGAGGACAGAGCTCCAGTCTGAGACAGTCAGTATAGAGGATAGAGCTCCAGTCTGAGACAGTCAGTATAGAGGATAGAGTGATAGAGTTTTTATTAAACTTATTAATTTATTATTATTTTATTAACTAAGTTGCAATTAAATCATAAACCGCAACTTTGCTTGTGTGCAAAACATGATTTCATAGTTCTAGCTATTGTAAACTGTTGTCCTTCAGTGTTTTATGATTATTATGATCATTAGAATAAACATCAGTGTCAGACTAATGAATGAGCTTCTATTAAAGACTGGTGGACTGAGAGACACTAGAGTCTCTTGATCTAAATTGAGCTGATTGAGAGTGTTGTTCCAGAAATGATAATCGGACAATTGAGCCAGAATAAATCATACTGCTGTTACTCTCCATACTAAAGTATATTTTAGTACTTTAAAGTACTAAAGTATTTACCTGTACTCAAGCGGAGATCTAAAGGGAGGAACGTGTACTTTTACTGGGGGGATATTGTACCTTGGGTAGCTCTAGTTCAACTCTGGTACATGGTTTGTGTACTTTGTCCACCACTGATCGGGACACAGTTTTTCATAGCCACCTTCCCACCCCACCCAGCTTACGTTAAATAAGGGGTGTAGTTTAGGACCTAGGTATGTTGGTGTTGTTTCACCCCATGGTCAAGTCTCCTAACCAATAACAGCCTAAAGCTATTTCACCTACAGCTATATACCCTTGAAGAGGATTTTGGGTTGGGATTTTGGTAAAAGCCAACAACAATATGTAGAATTTTGCACTTATACACACATATACGCATTCATACTTATATATAAACATTGATATCCGACAGCTGAATGGTCAATACTCAGTAACGCCCCCTTCGGGAAGCTGGTAGATGCTTGTTATAGCAGCTGAAAGTCTTTCAGTTCTTGTATTGGAGAGTTGTGTCCTAATAAAAGGCTTCTAGGTATTTGCATGGACCAGTCTGTTGAGGTCTATGCACAGATTTTCAATGATGCTCTATGCTGGGGGACTTGTGGGGGCCATAGCAATGCATCTCTTTCAGCTTGCATCTCTTGAGGTAGTCCATTGTGGATGTTGAAGTGTGTTTAGGATCGATATCCTGTTGTAGGAACCATCTTCTTTTCATCATCAGCTCTTTTGTACAGACGATGTGATGTGTATTTAATCGGTGAGGTGCCCCCGTGCCACTGGCTACAACACAAGCTCGAAGCATGTTCGATCCACGAACCGTGCTTAACAGTCAGAGAGGTGTTCTTCTTCATGTAGCTGTGCACTCTTTTTCTACAAACCTACCTTTGCCTACTTCAGTCAGGAAGTTCTACTATAACTATTGGTCCTGAGGATTTGTTTCCAAAGTGCATCAGGGTTGTTTAGATGTTCCTTTGCAAACCTCTCGTGCTGCATTTTGTGGTGATGATGGAGGAAAGAGGAAAGGAACTCTTCTAATGAATTTTCCATGAAGGTGCAGTCCAACAGTGCACCACCAGTACCAGAATATTCCAGAAAGGTACGGTATAAGTCTTCCTTTAAATGCTCCCATGCTTTTCTTAACAATCCCACCAGCAGTTCACTTGCAGACTGATTTGAGACTTGCAAGTATTGACTTTGGACTTGGTTTGATTTTTGCCTGTATTGACTCAGCACCTGACCTGAGACTTGCCTGTATTGACTCAGGACTTTACTTGAGATTTACATGTATTGACTCAGCACCTGACCTGAGACTTGCCTGTATTGACTCAGGACTTTACTTGAGATTTGCATGTATTGACTCAGCACCTGACCTGAGACTTGCCTGTATTGACTCAGGACTTTACTTGAGATTTGCATGTATTGACTCAGCACCTGACTTGAGACTTGCCTGTATTGACTCAGGACTTTACTTGAGATTTGCATGTACTGACTCAGCACCTGACTTGAGACTTGCCTGTATTGACTCAGGATTTGATTGAATCTGGACTCCCCTACACAAAGTCTTACCTGTTTAGACCTGGAACTATTGACATCATAATTTGATTGGTTTAAGACCTGAACCTGCATAGACTTGGCACCTAAATTAGGAGTTGTCTGTACTGACTTTGGACTTGGACCCGTTTTGACTCAGGACCTCAACTTGCATGTTTTGCCTGGGTAATCGAGAGTTCCTTGCCTGGACGTAGGACCCGAACTGAGACTTGCCTGTATTGGCTGCTACTAGGAAGTTCTTTATTAACCTCATTGGTTCACAGGACTTGTTTCCACATTGCATCAGGTTTGTTTGGATGTTTCTTTGCAAACTTCTAATGCTGTATTTTGTGGTGATGATGGAGAAAAGTTTTTCTCCTAATGACTTTTCTATGATGGCACAGTCGATCAGTGCACCACCATTTCCAGAGTGTGCTGTATCTTCTTTTAAATCTTCCCTTACTTCATTTAGCAATATTCTCACAGTTCTCTCAGAAAGCCTTCTTGTTCTTCCAGACCTTGACCTCCATCAGAAATTCTTATAGCTACTCCTGCTTGAAGTACTAGCAGCTGCTTGGATGAGTGTTGGGACGAGGTTTCAGGAGTCTCAGGAGTATCTGTGAAGCTTTAAAATGTGCGTTTCCTAATGATGATTGTGAACAAGCCATAGGATGCATCCCAGTTGTGCACTTAATACTAACACTTATTAGATTTGTGAGTATGTAGTATAGTTACAAATGTCAAAGTTGAGTATACTCAATAACCCACAATGCACACTTAGTACAGTAATGATGGACACAATGCTGCCTCAATGTGATGGGAAACAGAATGGGAGGAGCTTCTCACTTTTGCAAAATTCTGAAAATATGGCGGACAGTGCTGCAATATATCAACTATTAGAGTCAGTTGCTGGTGCCAGGCAGGCTACCTGCTGAACTCCAGGGATTTTCTCGCACAGCACTCTCTGAATACACAAGACATTCAATCAACCATGTCTGGTTTCACTTCTGTCAGCCAAGAACAGAAAGCTAAGGCTGGTGTGGGCACAGGCGCAACAAGACCGTTGAAGGCCGGAACAATGTATCCTAGTCTGATACGTTTCGATTTTTGATTATGGGATATAAGCGAAATGGTCAGAATTTGAGACCAACAGTAGGAGTCCATAATCCCAAACTGCCTTGTATCAGCGTGGTGAGGAGGTGTGATGGTGTGAGCAAAGGTTACATGGCACACTTTGGCCAAGTTAACACCAATCAATCATCGCCTGAATGTCAAAGCCTATTTGAGTGTTGCCGCTGACCATGTGCATTCACAATTTGCCATCTTCCAGTGGCTGCTTCATTTGACCTGGTTTAATGGACATGACATTGAGTTACCTGTTTCTCATTGGGCTTCCCAATAACTGAATCTAAATCCGATAGGATACATTGGGATGTGATGGTAGAACAGGAGATTTGCAGCATGAAAGTGCAGAGTTAAATGATGCAACCCTGTCAACATTGACTACGATCTCAAAGAGGTGTTTCATCAGTCCACATTTCCCAAAATGCATCAGGTTTGTTTTGATGTTCTTTTGCAAACGTCTGATGCTGAATTGAATGGTGAAGACACAGACACAAGAAAGGTTTTCCATGAAGGTCATATTTGTGCAGGTGCACCACCACTCCAGAGCCTGAGAAATCTTCCTGAGGGTCTGTAGCAGCCACTAATTATGGAAATCCACTCATCGACAAAGAAATAGTTGCGCCCAGTGGGACATGTGGGGTTGCGGTGCTACTGGGAAGGAAGATAAAGGTTACCAGGAACAATGAAGGATGTTAAATTTAGAGTGATATGGGAAATCAGATGTAATGTCCCTCAGTAGGGTGTCGGGCTGGCATGTATGCTAATGCAACATGCCAGAGGTCTAGGCATGGAGCTGTAGTAGTTCTTAATGGGGTCTGTGATAATGCATCCCATGCAGCTCGAATGTTCTCACACAGTTCCTGGAAATGTTGCGGTAGGGGTGAAGGTGGAGTGACACCAGGCCTTCTGGATATGTGACCACCGCTGCCATATAGAGTGACTCCATGATAGTCTGGTAAGACTATTGGACTCTTGGGCAATGCTGACGTGGTGTTAAGGGCAGTCTACGTAACGGTCTACATACATGCAATGCAAATGCAAGTTTTACATTAAAGCAGCTTACAAAATAACTAACATGGGGACAGACGACCGAGAAGGAGACAACAGACCAGAAGGAGTACAAAACCTAAGGACAAGGAGACAAAACGACGGGCATGGGAACAAAACACCAGCAGGGGAACAAACGCCAAGCAAGAACAAAGGACTCAACATGGAGTATAAAACAACAAGGGCTAACAAGAGACACCTGGGAAGGGGCGGAGCCAGAAACAGGTGAGGGGCCTGACAAGAGGGCGGAGACAGGAGGAGCAAAATACCAAAACAAACAGAAGCACATGGAACAGAGTGACAAACAGCACATGGACACGAGACAGAAACAGAAAGCCAGATAAGACAGACACACATGAACAGGACAGGGCAGGGTGTGACAGCCAATGATGCTGGCCTAACAGGACAACTCATGGGGGGCATAACTGCTCACTGAATGCCCGCAATTGTGGCTGTTGGGTCAGTCTGTCCTATCCTTACTTAGTCACATGTGCAAGTCACAATTGCAAACCTACCCACCTACCCACCAATCTATCTAGGTGCCACAAAGAAAAAACTCCAGCTCAGACAATTTTCCATTGAGCTAGAAAGTCCTAAGGCATTTTTGTGGGGGAGGGTGTGTGTGTATATGTGGTGGGGGGACGGGGGGCTTCAGTAAACACAACATTACTAGCATGCTCAGGTTTGCCTATTATGAATATTGAAGAACCTTAATAAACTCCCACTCACTGTTTTCCTCTCATCTAATTGAATCCTCTACGCACTCCACTCACTGTCCATTCTACACAGCAGGTCCGCAATCTGAGCACCCATACACACCACTCACAGTGACCTTATTTTTCTCTCTGGTACTCTGAAAGGCAGTAAAGGAACTTTGATCTCATCTCTGCTGAATGCTGAATGAAAGCAAAATGAAGCAGCTCCAGAATAATGGCAGAGATTATATCATAATACTGGAAATAAATGTCAGTTCAAACACGGAGAGAGAGAACAGCGAGCCCTGTTTCAGTCAAAGGCACTTAATTATGTCTCTCACAGACATACCATAGACACCAATGCAGAGGCCTCGCTGGCTAATCAGCATCAGGGGAGCACCGAAGACGTAATGATTTCTGTGAAAAATATGTGTCTTTATTATTTTATTTTAATTTAATGCACTTGAGTGTATTAGCTATACTGTAGTAATATTATTATGTCATTGTTAAAAACCCATAAGAGCCCACAGTGACGTATGTGTCACAAGCCTTTTAAAACTCTGTAAAGTTCTTTATACAGCTTTACCCTTCACCTGAACACATGGAGTTCCTGAGTGACCTATACCCAACATCCTGGATGCAGTCACATGACAGTTAGTGAACCAATGACGTCATTTAGAAAATGGAGATGTGCTTGGTTAGTGCAGTTAGAGACAAAACCAGCTCAATTTAAAGTCTGGGTTTTCTACCTATAAGATTCCGACCCATGTAAGAGCTCTAATGTTCATATACCCATATTCAATATTACATATACCCATATTCTATATTAGATATACCCATATTCTATATCACATATACCCATATTCTACATTACATATACCCATATTCTACATTACATATACCCATATTCTATATTACATATACCCATATTCTATATTAGATATACCCATATTCTATATCACATATACCCATATTCTATATTACATATACCCATATTCTATATTACACATACCCATATTCTATATTACATATACCCATATTCTATAACATATACCCACATTCTATATCACATATACCCATATTCTATATCACATATACCCATATTCTATATTACACATACCCATATTCTAAAACATATACCCATATTCTATATTACATATACTCATATTTCATATTACATACACCCATATTCTATATTACACATACCCATATTCTAAAACATATACCCATATTCTATATTACATATACCCATATTCTATATTACATATAAACATATTCTATATTACATATACCCATATTCTATATTACATACACCCATATTCTATATTACATATACCCATATTCTATATTACATATACCCATATTCTATATCACATATACCCATATTCTATATTACACATACCCATATTCTATATTACATACACCCATATTCTATATTACACATACCCATATTCTAAAACATATACCCATATTCTATATTACATATACCCATATTCTGTATCACATATACCCATATTCTATATTACATACACCCATATTCTATATTACATATACCCATATTCTATATTACATATACCCATATTCTATATTACACACACCCATATTCTATATTAGATATACCCATATTCTATATCACATATACCCATATTCTATATTACACATACCCATATTCTATATTACATATACCCATATTCTATAACATATACCCACATTCTATATCACATATACCCATATTCTATATTACACATACCCATATTCTAAAACATATACCCATATTCTATATTACATACACCCATATTCTATATTACACATACCCATATTCTAAAACATATACCCATATTCTATATTACATATACCCATATTCTGTATCACATATACCCATATTCTATATTACATACACCCATATTCTATATTACATATACCCATATTCTATATCACATATACCCATATTCTATATTAAACACACACGTATTCTATATTAGAAATACCCATATTCTATATCACATATACCCATATTCTATATTACACATACCCATATTCTATATTACATATACCCATATTCTATAACATATACCCACATTCTATATCACATATACCCATATTCTATATTACACATACCCATATTCTAAAACATATACCCATATTCTATATTACATATACTCATATTTCATATTACATACACCCATATTCTATATTACACATACCCATATTCTAAAACATATACCCATATTCTATATTACATATACCCATATTCTATATTACATTTAAACATATTCTATATTACATATACCCATATTCTATATTACACATACCCATATTCTATGTGACATATGCCCATACCATATTACACACACCCACTCTATATTAGATGCCCATATTCAGAACACACGCCCATATTCTATATTACTCACAACACCCATATTCCTCACACATATACCCATATTCTATATTACACACACCCATATTCTATATTACACATACCCATATTCTATATTCATTATTTTTCCTTAAGGCGAAACAGCTCTGGGGTCTTATTGGTTAAGTTTTGGTTGACTAATATGCGTTACTGGAAGACTATATATTTTTGTTACTTTCATTCTTGATGTTGAAATGGAATTAAGTTTGCTAAATTTGTTTAAGATGTGAAGATCACAAGAAGAGTCTGTACCCACTTGGGATCTGAATCAACTCTGAATCAACTGAGTTAAGACTTACCTGTCTTGACTTGAGACTGTTCTGTATTGATTCAGCACTTGTCTTGAAACACTTGCATGTTGTGACTTGGAACTGGAATCAGGACTTGAAATTCATTGACTTCGGGCTTGACGTGAAACTTGCCTGTATTGACTCGGGACCTGACTTGAGACTTGGCTGTATTGACTCTGGACCTGACTTGAGACTTGCCTATACTGACTCAGGGCTTGGTTTGATAGGCCTGTTGGAATTGACTTGAAACTTAAACTTAATAGAGAAGTGGCTTTGAGAATGGCACTTGAATCTGGATTCCTGTTTTGACTTACCACTTACACTTACTTTCATGTGTTGCTAGGGACCTGAAAAGACATGTCTTTATTGACTCAAGACCTAATTGCAACTTGCCTGTAGTGACCTGGCACTTGAATCGAGAATCGTCTGTACTGACTTGGGATTTGACTTGACTTGGGACAGACTTGCCTGTTTCGACTGGGGACTTGAATCATAAGTTCCCTGTGTTGACGTGGGACCTAAATCAGGGCTTGTCTGTACTGAGACAAGACTTAAACTGAGACTAGCCAATCAAGAAACAAGACTAAAGAATTTTGATTATTTGCAACTTGGACAAAGATGTGTCTGTAGTGACCCACAACTTGAATTAAGACTTGTCTGTATTGATCTGGCACTTGACTATGTCCACTTGGGACCAGAATTGAGACTTGCCAGTTTTGACTTGGGAGTTGAGCTGAAACTTCTCAACACCTGACTCAAGACATGCCTTGACTAGACTTGAATCCAGATATGTCTGTAGTGATTTGGGAGTAGACTTGAGACATGTTGGTACTGACTTGGACCTAGACTCGGGAAATGAATGTCAAGACATGAGAATTATTGTTTCTTGCAGCTTAGTAACTTGTTCCCACATGTAAGATTTTACCATACTGTAGATCCCATTATTAACCCTGTGTTTTGGTAGACAACAGTCTAGAATTTTCTAAATTGAAGACCCCCCTTTTAAAGAAGACCTTTGACAGTATATGTGACCAGGAAGGGCAGAAAACGTGATTCACACTTCTGACCGACAGAAAGGGAAGTCTGTCCTCGGCTCAGAGTGTGTTTATGGTTTCTGTCTTGCAGGTAATAAAAGTGAAGAGGCTTTATGGGCTGTATGTGATATAACACCTCTGAAGAAAACTGGCAGCAAACACCAGCTCCAAACATCCATTAAACTCACCACACCTCACAGAACACAGTAGAGCAGGTGATGAGAACTGAAGCAGTAAGGCTTTAGATCACAACATTTAAAAAAAATATGGAAGTATAAGATTAGAAGAACATGGAATTGGTTGTTCTAGCACTGTTATCTGGAACACCAGAAAAATATTTATACAGAATTCAATTTCATTTCCAATTACTTCCCTGTCAAACGGGCCACTAAAATATTAATTCTCAGGATATATACCTCATGAGTTTCAAGATGCATAAAGAATAAGAAACAGGACTTTCAAAAACTGGAAAAAGCTGGAGAGCATATGGGACTCCTAACACCCACCTGCTGGAGACTTGGTAGACCACCAAAACCACCCCGCCAGTATTTGGTATTTGGCTCACTGTAATCAGACCAAACTGAATACACCTGCTAACCTACTTACTGTAATCAGACCAAACTGAATATACCTGCTGACCTACTCACTGTAATCAGACCAAACTGAATACACCTGCTAACCTACTTACTGTAATCAGACCAAACTGAATATACCTGCTGACCTACTCACTGTAATCAGACCAAATTGAATACACCTGCTGACCCACTCACAGTAATCAGATCAAACTGAATACACCTGCTGACCTACTTACTGTAAACAGACCAAACTGAATATACATGCTGACCTACTCACTGTAATCAGACCCAAGTAAATAGACCTGCTGACCTACTCACTGTAATCAGAGCAAACTGAATACACCTGCTGACCTACTCACTGTAATCAGACCAAACTGAACATTCCTGCTGACCTAGTCACTGTAATCAGACCAAACTGAATACACCTGCTGACCTGCTCACTGTAATCAGAGCAAACTGAAAACACCTGCTGACCTACTCACTGTAATCAGAGCAAACTGAATACACCTGCTGACCTACTCACTGTAATCAGACCCAAGTGAATACACCTGCTGACCAACTCACTGTAATCAGACCAAACTAAATATACCTGCTGACCTGCTCACTGTAATCAGACCAAACTAAATACACCTGCTGACCTACTGACTGTAATCAGACTAAACTGAATATACCTGCTGACCTACTCACTGTAATCAGACCAAACTGAATATACCTGCTGACCTACTCACTGTAATCAGACCAAACTGAATATACCTGCTGACCAACTCACTGTAAGCAGACCAAACTGAATACACCTACACTCACTGTAATCACCTGCTGAACTACTCACTGTAAATCAGACCAAACTGAATATACCTGCTGACCTATCACTGTAAATCAGACTAAACTGAATATCACCTGCTGACCTCACTCACTGTAATCAGACCAAAACTGAATACACCTGCTGACTCCACTCACTGTAATCAGACCAAACTGAATACACCCTGCTGACTACCAAACTCATTGACAACTTGATCAGACTAAAATGAATACCATGCTGACACTACTCGACTGTGTACAGACATGCTGACCTACTCACTGTAATCAGACCAACCTATGTTTGTAGAATGCTGTCTGCTGAGATGCTGAAGCATTGACACTGTGCTATTGTGGAAGATCAGTCCAGTTTCAAAACAAACAAACAAAAGAGTTTTCATGTTTCCTTTTGTCTCAGCTTGAAATGATCCCAAACTTTATTTGATGACTTCAAGCTGAGGAAAAGCCCACCCTGTTCAGTGCATCTATTGTTAAACCTATTTTGCCACAAACCCACAACAACAGTGCTTCAGCATCAGTCTTCTCTGGCCTGTCTCTTCTGTTTGCCCATCACTAACTCTCCATTTTGTACATCAGCACATCGGCCTAGCTAACCTAGTAATCTAGCTAGTGCTCATCTTCAAGTCTGATACCTATCCATGTTTATAAACAGTATCAGAAACCAACTAAGCAGGTCTACAGTGCTAGTTTGTGGCTTCTGTAGTTGATGGCTACATTCATTTTACAGCTCCAAGTCTGGTTAATTTTGGTTAATGGTGTTTTTGGTTAAAGTGGTTAATTTTTCTCCCAGCTACTGTTTCATGACTTTCAAACAGTACCAGTCAAAAGTCTAGACACACTCAACCAAATGGATGATACTGGTTATTTTAAAGACTCTACAGACTTAACAGCTCCGACTGATGAGATGTCTGAACAATACATATCCTAATATACCACATATGCTCTTGATGTACCACAGTATTATATTTCCTTCAAATCTCCACCCCTAATAAATATATGGTGCACAATAAACTCCTTTTTCGTCCAGTTCCCCTTTCAGCTAAGTGAATTTTCATGATGGACAGACCAATAGAACTGGTCCCTAACAATCTTGTTACATCAGCCTCCACTGCAGGTAAGGGAAGCTGTTTCATCCTCTTGTAAAGTTCAGTTTTGGAGGTTTTCAGGTGGACTGTATAATTCCATGGGTGTTATTTTATACTTTGATGTCTTCACTTTTATCCTACAGTAAAGCATTAAGCTAAACACAATGAGAACATTCTATGAGTAGCCGTGTCCAATCTGTTGACTGGTTGTGTATTCAAACATTTTCCACCAGTTTTTAATAAAATCACATCTTCTTTATGTCACAAGCCCACAGGTAAGTATTGTACAACATAAATAATCCACCACTGCCCAACACACTGAGCTGTGTAGAGCTCTATGGGTTTAATGCTAAGCTGTAATGCAAAGAATGTGTATTGATGAAGTTTAGTTCTCAAGGAATCATTCGGTTCTGTCGCCCATTCTAATTCATTAGGATAATGATAAACATGCATCTAGAAGGCACGTTGTCCTAATTAGATGCAAATAACTTTGGTTTATTGGGTTTGGTTTGGTCTGTTGTAAAGAATGGAAGTATGGTGTTAGGTGGGTGCTCTCGTGAAGAGGTGGATACTCAGCTTCCATGAAGACACATGTAGGGAACACGTCGTGAAGGGGTTTCGGAGTCAGTTTAATGAACAACGAGAGCACCGAGACTTCGCTCGTCACAAGTTCCCAGATAACACCAGTTGGAGAACACAGGCTACAACCTAGTACAGTTCACCACATACTCTCCCGCACTTTGCTCAGCGCTCTCCATTATTCACTCTGGCTCTCCACTGTGCACATGCGCACTGCACCCGCCTTAAAGTGACCGCTACACTGTCCTACAGTTCCGTGCTGAGAAAGTGCAGTTAGAAAATGTTCTCCTCCTGGCAACTCAGAAATACAATCTACCATTTCAGTTTCAGCCATTGAGAAGTGGTTCATCAGGCTAATCAGTATGAAGCAGTAGGCGTAGCAGCTGTTTCCTCTTTTTCTCAGAGAATGCTGGGATTTGGCCGGGATCTCCTATAAAGCCGAGGAAAGACCGTTTAGCCATCCATCTTAATGCCACAGTTTCGTTTCAGTGGAACTTTATTTCCAATTTTCGTTTATCTAGTGTTTCATGTGAAATTAGCAGGTGCTAACCGCACATCTGAATCGATAGACGCCAACATCAAACCCTGTCAAGGTACTTTAGTTCCTGCATTAATGAAATGCTTGTGGAGATGTGACTAAAGTCATTCAGAGTGGTTTGGTGTAAAAACACTCCGTTCTAGAGCTACTAGAGTCACAGTGTCACTTTCAGAATAGTTCACAGTGGTGGTGGTAATGGGAACCAGATGTGCACCACTAAAAGCTCCCTCACAGAAAGTTAGTACATGAAATGGTTATGAACACGCTCCCTCCATTCATGGTGGAGGGATACATGCAGGGCGTTGTGAGGCAAGATAGTCCCTCCAGAAAGACTTTTTTCTGGATTTTACATTGCACCATCAACAACACTGTAACTCAGAAGACATGTGTATGTTCACTGGTGGGTTTGGAGAGTGTGGTGCAGGCATGGTGAACCCTGGTTCCCATCACCACTAGTGTAAAGCAATCTCAGTCTCTACGATCAACCATTTCACATTTGTTTACATGCCAGCCGCAGACGTTTTGTCTTGAATTCCTTTTCATTTAGTCTTGTTTAGGTGGTTTCTGGCATATGCTGTTATCAATAAACCTGGACGAAAGCACACCAGCCCACCTAAAACCAGTAGTACTCATCTACAAGTCTCAATCCAAGTTCATAGATAACAGCATTAGAAACCAACTAAGCAGGTCTACAGTGCTAGCTGTACTTAATTTGTTGGCTACATTAGTTTCACAGCTCTTCACTGACCACATTTGACACATCCAGCTAAATGGATGATCTAAAAGACTCTACAGACTCACACTTAACAGTTCAAACTGATGAGATGTCTTAATAAATACATATCCTGATATACCACATACACTCTTGATGTACCACAGTATTATATTTCTCCATATCTCCATCTCTAATATGTATTTAGTGGCATAAATGTTTAAAAGCTCTGTGCACTGTATAATTCCATGAGTGCGGTTTTATAGTTCCCTTTTACTATAAAGTAAAGCACTGAGATAAACATGAGGAAACCTTCTATGAGTAGCCGAATCTACACTTTCGAATGTCAGTGTATTTAAATGAACCCTGATAGTGCTGGACTTGAAGGTCAAGCATTCAAAACTGCAGTGGTGCTTCGCTCTGGAGTTTCCTGAAAGGATATGAACACAAACCCTAAATGATAAACCCGTAAGCTTTCTCACTAGACCACATTTATTCCCTTACTTGCGAATGGAGAGAGAGACCAACCACGGAACAGGAGAAGAAATACTGATGTACTGCCAAAGTCCTTCTTCGTGCTTTGCGTCCTGTGATTTCACATTTCACACTTTCAAAAAACAAATCCAGCAGTCGTGAGGTGGTCGTGTAGCTACAAACGCTTTTATGATTATGTTTTTTCTCAGGCTGGAATTTCACAACTTGAATGACATGCCAGTAATCATGTTACTCGAGTCCCTGCCTCCCTGCTTTCCTCATTCTTAGAATAATTCCAACCCAATTCCTGAAACATTGGGGCAGGTGTGAAATGCTAAAGGCAAAAGGGATCGGGAAATTCTGGTTTAATGTTGTATCTCATGTTCTCCCAATTTTTCTTGTGCTATATCACTGTTACTTTTAACAGGTTGGGAACCATTCTTCTATTGTACAGGTCAGCTGTGCAACCATTCAGTGGCTTTGTGGTTTAATTTTGATCTTAATGAGACTAGTGACAAGATGGCTCTAAAATACATTTATATATGAAAAAAGTAAATTATATATATATATATATATATATATATATATATATATATATATATATATATATATATATATACATATAAATATATATATATATATATATATATATATATATATATATATATATATATATTAATTATTATATAAATTTGAACATCTTTATTTTATAGTTTTATATATATATATATATATATATATAAAATAAAGATGCTCAAATTGATGTTAAATATGAGTTAAAAAATTAATGAAGCTGATCATATTTAGGTGTATAGAAAAAAACTGGAGCTTTTTGGGGGTTAATATGAAAAAAACAATTAAGCTGATAATATTTTTGGGCTAACTAATAAACTATTAAGCTGATGATATTTTGGGGTATAATAAAAAATATGAAGCTGATATTACTTAGGATTAATATGGAAAAAATGATGAAGCTGATAATATTTTATGCTATAATACAAAAAACAATTATGCGAATAGTATTTACATTAAATATAAAAACAAAAATGAGTCTTAATACTGCTTGTAAAAAAAATACAAATAAATTTGTAAACGGATTTCTAGAAGTAGATATATAAATCATTGCTTTCTGGTTTTATATGCATATAAGGGCAATAACTGGGAATTGGGTTTGTAGTAGAAAGCTGAACAAAGTATTAACATATGAAAGTAGCTGTTTTTAATGCTACATATGGCAACTTAGACCTCAGATATGATCGGCTCATGGAGCTTGTGAAGTGGAAAGCGGAATTAGAGGGATAATAAAATGTATCTTCTAAAAATGATCATTTGTTATGTAAGTCAATAGAACAACGTTTTGTGTACCATTTCTGTTTGGTCCATCCATCATTGGGATTTTGTCACAGCGCAAAAAGTAAAAGTTTAAAATGTGTAAAATATGGGGGAAACGTTAAACATGAGAAACTGTGTGGAAAGTGACGATTCTGAAATCATTTAAATCCATTCCACAAGTGTGTTTGTAAGTAGAGGAGGAGACGTTTATTGGTTTAGAATTTAATGGAAAAAAAAAGTTATTTTTGTAGCCATGCTTTACATTTCTGCCATGTTTTTTTTTTTTTTTTTTTGGTCCTTCTTGGACAAAAAGAACAGACTTGATCAAATGTACCACATGATTGTGTAATTACACTTTATCCAGTGTCCTGAAATGAGGGCAATGACTCTGAAAGATCAGTGGACACCTCCTCTCACAGCGTCTCTGTGGACATGAGGTTCAGATCTCAACATGAAAAGAGAGAAAGTCACTTCAGCGAGATGTCTCTGGAGTCTCTTGATCTATGGGGGAAGGGCAGGAAGATTAGCCAGTCCAGCAATGTCCTTGTTTATGTAACTCTGCCGTTGAAAAGCTGGAAGAGTGAGGCATGACTGTCCATCCTCAGTCACTCTCAGCTTTTATCCTTCCTCACGGTCCCTGGCTGTCATCCCATATTCTCTTTCTTTTCTTTCTGACTGCCTGGAGAGAAGGTTCCTGAGGCGCTGTTGAGGAAGGAGCTGGAGTTGAATAGTTTACTGTGGCCCTGTTGTCGTCTTTGTTCTGTAAATTCACGTTTTCCACACTTTTACAAAAATGCCAGCATGGTGTAGCTACAGATGCGCTTACTGTACACACTGACGACGCTAGTGAATACAAAAAGCACACACAACGGCAAACCAGGACTGTCCAGCTCTTAGCATGTTCTCTTGCTACATTAGCATGAGCCCACTTTACTATTATTGCCTCCCTAGTAGCTGGCCTACAGCTTGTGTTAGCCATCAGCTATTCCTTCACCACTGGCCAGTTGCTCAGTTTCTCACCGCAGGGCTACTAGTGGATAGACATTTTCAGCTAGAACCGCAACTAGTGATGTAGTTTAATCGCATAAGCTATCAATTATTAGCCTATAAGTTGAGTACTTGGCCTTTTACGCCTCTTGTGACAAGAGATTTCATCTTCGGTGGGGCAGCAAAACAATAGAAGCCCCATAGAACCTGCCAAAACATTAGGTCTATAGAACATTCTAGGAACGCATTGTCAATGGAACAATAGAAGCTATGTCGCCCTCTACCTCTCCTTCAGTGTATTACAGTCTGATGGAATGACCATCTGGGTCATATGAACATTACAGAGTGCTTTGTATATGGAGCAATAGAAGTCATATCACCTTCTACACCTCCTGTGGTCTATTACAGTCTGTCATAATGACTGTATAGAGCATATGAACATTGTAGAGTGCTTTGTAAATGAAACAATGGAACTATAACGCCCCCTACACCTCCTGTAGTGTATTACAGTCTGTCAGAATGACCATGTGGGTCATACAAACATAATTGGGGGCTTTCAACATGGAACAATACAAACCACATCGCCCCCTAGACTTCCTGTAGTGTATTACAGTCTGTCAGAATGACCATGTGGGTCATATGAACATTATAGAACCCTTTTTAAATGAAACCATAAGAAGCCATATCACTCTCTACACTTCCTGTTGTCTATTACAGTCTCTCTGAATGACTTTGTGGATAAGATGAACATTGTGGAGCTCCTCTGCTTGTAACGTTTTTCGGAACGGACGTCATTCCCAACAAATTGACGCAAGCCTACACTCTTCCATGGATCAGTCAGCGCTGCCTGGAGAACAGGTTCCTGAAGGCGCTGTTGTAGTTCTTGTTGAAGGCCGTGTAGATGAGTGGGTTGAAGAAGGAGTTGGAGTAGCCCAGCCACAGGAAGACGCTTTTCCATGCCGGGGGGATGTCACAGGAGCACAGCGGGGTGATGAGCTCAGCCAGGAAGAAGGGGATCCAGCAGAGGACGAAGACTCCGATCAGGATGCCCACCATCAGTGCCGCCCGCCGCTCCTTTTGCTCCCGCCACGTCTCGCCCTCCGTCTGGAAGGACACGGCCGTGTGCCGCACGGTGAAGGCCATCTGGGGCTGCTGACTGGCCTCTTTCACCTGACAAACAAACAGACTTGGGTCAGCTGGATTTCACCATGGAAACCAGGAGGCCGTTTAGCTAAAGAGCAAACACTGCTTCATGGCTCTGAAGCGGCAACTTTACACCAGAGAGAAAATGTTCAGCACTGTGTCAATAACACTGGGTTAAACCCATGGCTCAATATCTATGAAGGTAATAATAAAAATTGTGACTAGTCAGTTTATTTTGTGTCGATTTTCATTTCTTGTCAACATCCAACAGTACACTGTCTGAACAGGATAGTTTGCCCTGTGGTATGTAGGTAGATACAGCCAAGTGAGCTCCCCCATTGGTTAGGGCTTCAGGAGCTGGAGAGAAGGCCTTGCATGTTAGATTAACTACCGATGAATTGTGAAGAGCCAAAGGAAACCAACCAATGACACTTTTATTAACAATGGAACCAAGTGTGTGAGGAACAGTCACTCTAATCCATCTGGAGGTTCTAGATATGTTTTTGTCTCCCTTGTAGCTGAATATGAGCTGTAGTTTAAGGGTATTTGGGTAGTTGTTAGGCATGGGAATCAGCAGTGGCAGCTCTAGGCTATATCAGGACTGTAAAACCGATACATTCAAGCTCGTATGTCATATGTAGGTTACAAGCTTGAAAATATAAAAGCATCTTTTAGAAACTTCATTTAGTTCTACATCATACTTCGCTGTTGCTTTCGTTAGTTTGCTGTTAGTTGGTTTATGCCAGAGTTCTCCCCGAGCACTGTCCAGTGTAACCTGCCAGGTTACGGATAATGGCCAACATCAATAGTGTTGGCTCTATTTGGCTTGGGATGGGTACTTTAGAGACTGTGATGAACAAACGGCATGGCATGGCATGGGCCACCAATGAAACCCAGCCTGCACTACTACAAGCAGCTCCAAGGATCAAACATGCTAGCATTGTTAAGAAGGCTATCTTACAGGCCAATCTGTAAGATCTGTAATCAGGTGTATACTCTGTCTGGAGTCTGGAGCATTCCCGGTCTTCATTTGATAATAGGAATGAATGTAGTTTAGTTAATATCTCCTCCGGAAAAACCCGGAATGGATTTCCAAATGACTGCTAAAATTTTGGTCTTGACTAGGCTCTGAGTCCTAGTCAACTCTAGCACTCATGACAGCATGATGTTATCACATTTCCCAGATACCTTTGACTCAGAAAACACCAAAAGCCTCTAACAGACAGTAACAGCCTCAATATATATGGGAAGGCTTTACACTACATGCTGGAACATTGCTGTGAGGATTTCACTACATTTAGAGACCAAAGTAACTGTGTATAAGTCTATCAGATCTCCCTGTGTAAATATTTGTATGATATTTATATATATAAGATATATGATGTACCCGTGTAGATATGTAAATTATTAAAGAGGACCCATCTTATATTATTGCGTATACACTGAATAATCTGGGAAACTCCAAAATTTCATATGCTCTATGGCAAGTTTATAGTATAGGTATGCTAATGTTGTGGAATAAATGTGGGAGACTGGGTGACTGGGTAACTATGCTGTGCTACACCAATAAGAGTCCTTGGGCAGGACTCCTAACACTACATTGGCCTACCTGTAATATGATTAACCTTGTAATCTGCTCTGGATAAGAGTGTCAGCTAAATGCCATAAGTGTAAATGTAAACGTGGAGCAGTGTTAGTGAAGGGTTCCAGAGTTTCAGTATCACTTTGCCTGAGGGCTGCCTACATAACCCATTCAAAGCATCATACACTTTAAACACAACATAATAATGAATCTTTAAATCAACATTCATAAAGTTTACATGCTTTACATCTATTATTTTGACAACCTATTTCATTTCTAGACCTGGATTTACCCCTTTGTATAGGAAGGGATATTTCCACCGAATATATGCTGTTGAGAAAATCTTATTTAGCTCATTAAGCTAGCACTATTATACATGCATTTATTAATACCGTTATTTCTTTGGCACAATAACTGAGAAAGAACATCAGTAAACATAAAACCTCACATTTAACCCCAAAGCATTCAATCAGGATGAGTAACATTTTCAATAAGAGTGTATGGGCCTGCTTAATTAAGCTTCTGGCACAAAACTAATTCAAAGAGGAAAAGAAGGGTAGAAAATAGAACGAATAACAAACAGCAAAATATATACAAGTCTAGATGAAAGTGTCAGCGCAAAGGGCAGATTTATTATTATTATATTATTTCGCCTGGCAAGAAATGAAACTTTTCACTGAAAATGAAACGGTTTGTCAAAATAATAAATGGGGACTTTTATTTTGAATAATGTCTATCAGGAAAATGACACAGTACTCCATATTACTGTTTTGTAAAGCATGTACACTTTATGAATGCTGATTTAAAGCATTAGTACAAACCAGATTCCAAAAAAACACTAAACAAATTGTGAATAAAAACTGAATGCAATGATGTGGAGGTGCCAACATCTAATATTTTATTCAGAATAGAACACAAATCACAGATCAGAAGTTTAAACTGAGAGAATGTATCATTTTAAGGGGAAAATATGTTGTTTCAAAATTTCATGGCGTCAACAAATCCCAAAAAAGTTGGGACAAGGCCATTTTTACCACTGTGTGGCATCCCCCCTTCTTCTTACAACACTCAACAGACGTCTGGGGAAAGAGGAGACCAGTTTCTCAAGTTTAGAAATAGGAATGCTCTCCCATTCATGTCCAATACAGGCCTCTAACTGTTCAATCGTCTTGGGCCTTCTTTGTTGCACCTTCCTCTTTATGATGCGCCAAATGTTCTCTATAGGTGAAAGATCTGGACTGCAGGCTGGCCATTTCAGTACCCGGATCCTTCTCCTACGTAGCCATGATGTTGTGATTGCTGCAGAATGTGGTCTGGCGTTATCTTGTTGAAGAATGCAGGGTCTTCCCTGAAAGAGATGACATCTAGATGGGAGCATATGTTGTTCTAGAACCTGAACATAGTTCCCTGCATTAATGGTGCCTTTCCAGACATGCAAGCTGCCCATGCCACAAGCACTCATGCAGCCCCATACCATCAGTGATGCAGGCTTCTGAACGGAGCGTTGATAACAACTTGGGTTATCCTTGTCCTCTCTGGTCCGGATGACATGGCGTCCCAGTGTTCCATAAAGAACTTCAAATCGTGACTCATCTGACCACAGAACAGTCTTCCATTTTGCCACCCTCCATTTTAAAAGACCCCTGGCCCAGTGCAAACGTCTTAGCTTGTGGAGCTTGCTTAGAAATGGCTTCCTCTTTGCACTGTAGAGTTTCAGCTGGCAACGGCGGATGGCACGGTGGATTGTGTTCACTGACAATGCTTTCTGGAAGTATTCCTGAGCCCATTCTGTTATTTCCTTGACAGTGGCATTCCTGTTTGAGGTGCAGTGACGTTTATACCATGTTGGCTTCAGAGAGACACTGACACTCTGAGAAGCTCTTTTTATACCCAGTCATGTTGTCAGTTGACCTAATTAGTGTTAATTGGTCTTCCAGCTGTTCGTTATATGCTCAATTTCCTTTTTCCATCCACTTATTGCTACTTGTCCCAACTTTTTTGGGATTTGTTGACGCCATGAAATTTTGAAACTGTTAAAATGATACATTCTCTCAGTTTAAACTTCTGATCTGTCTCCACATCATTGCATTCAGTTTTTATTCACAATTTGTTTAGTGTCCCAACTTTTTTGGAATCCGGTTTGTATGTTATGTAGTTTTTGTGTATGATGTTATGAATGTGTTATGCACTGTTCAAGGAAATCGTTACCAGCTTTGAACCCTAGTTTGGAAAGGAAAACTGTCCAGTCATTATTCAGACACCTGCTCTTTGCATCAAGGAAGATACTCTGAAGGACATGAGCACTGAAGCTATTCATAGGAGCATTAGAGTATTAGCAAATAATGCTAATAGCACCGTTGTGGCTTTCTTTTATCTATTTTAATGTGACAGATTGAAATTCCAAAAGAACACAACCTGTGCCCAAACCCGTGACAGGCGGTGCCAGGGCGCCCTGTGTTCCGGTGTGGGAAAGAGGAGCATAAATATTCAGCTGCTGACATTTTGCTTTTCAGCCTGAAGATTTTTTAAACATGAAAGACAGCAAAGTCGGAGAACATGAAAGGACTCCAAAACCCCCTTAAAGACATCGCGCCAGAGCGGAGGTGTTTCAGTAACCACACAGCGGCTTCTGATCATGGAACTGCTCTCGTCTGGATATCTGATCAGTGAGAGTAGCAGTGACTGAGAATGAACCACCAGCCAAATAACATCTGGACAACACCGGTCCTGTGGTTACCTAACTGACCAGCTAGGAATGGAGGAATGGGAGGAGGGTGATAAATCATAGAGCAATAGATAACTTCACTCTGTAACTGTAAACCTACACTGTTATAGGGCAGGTGTTTCTAATAAAGTGACACAGTTAGTGCACAAGGTGGGTGTTTCCAATTAAATGACAAGTGAGGGGAAATACAAGGTAGGTGTTTCTTATAAAGTGGCCAGCCTGTGGAAGCACAAGGTAGGTGTTTCTAATAAAGTGGCCAGTTAGTGGAAGCTCAAGGTAGGTGTTTCTAATAAAGTGGCCAGTTAGTGGAAGTGCAAGGTAGGTGTTTCCAATAAAGTGGCCAGCCTGTGGAAGCACAAGGTAGGTGTTTCTAATAAAGTGGCCAGTTAGTGGAAGCTCAAGGTAGGTGTTTCTAATAAAGTGGCCAGGTAGTGCAAGCACAAGGTAGGTGTTTCTAATAAAGTGGCCAGTTAGTGGAAGCTCAAGGTAGGTGTTTCTAATAAAGTGGCCAGGTAGTGGAAGCACAAGGTAGGTGTTTCCAATAAAGTGGCCAGCCTGTGGAAGCACAAGGTAGGTGTTTCTAATAAAGTGGCCAGTTAGTGGAAGCACAAGGTGGGTGTTTCTAATAAAGTGGCCAGGTAGTGGAAGCACAAGGTAGGTGTTTCTAATAAAGTGGCCAGGTAGTGGAAGCACAAGGTAGGTGTTTCCAATAAAGTGGCCAGCCTGTGGAAGCACAAGGTAGGTGTTTCTAATAAAGTGGCCAGTTAGTGGAAGCTCAAGGTAGGTGTTTCTAATAAAGTGGCCAGGTAGTGGAAGCTCAAGGTAGGTGTTTCTAATAAAGTGGCCAGGTAGTGGAAGCACAAGGTAGGTGTTTCCAATAAAGTGGCCAGCCTGTGGAAGCACAAGGTAGGTGTTTCTAATAAAGTGGCCAGTTAGTGGAAGCTCAAGGTAGGTGTTTCTAATAAAGTGGCCAGGTAGTGGAAGCACAAGGTAGGTGTTTCTAATAAAGTGGCCAGGTAGTGGAAGCTCAAGGTAGGTGTTTCTAATAAAGTGGCCAGGTAGTGGAAGCACAAGGTAGGTGTTTCTAATAAAGTGGCCAGTTAGTGGAAGCACAAGGTAGGTGTTTCTAATAAAGTGGCCAGTTAGTGGAAGCACAAGGTAGGGGGTTCTAATAAAGTGACCAGTGGGTGTAAATGCAAGGCGGGTAGTTCTGATGAAGTGGCCAGCCAGTGGAAGCACAAGGTAGGTGTTTCGGATAAAGTGGCCAGTTAGTGGAAGCACAAGGTAGGGGGTTCTACCTGCAGCCAGCGGACAGAAGTGCAGGGTGGGCATTTCCAATAAGGTGACCAGCTAATGGAAGCACAAGGTAGGGGGTTCTAATAAAGTGGCCAGTGGGTGGAACTGCAAGGTGGGCGTTTCCAGTAAAGTCAATGGAAGCACAATAGAGGTGTTTCCCATTAAGTGACTAGTGAGAGGAAGTGCAAGATGGATGTTTCCAATTAGGTGGCCAGTAAATGGAAGTACCAGGTGGGTGTTTCCAATCTAGTGTCCAGTGAGTGAAAGCTGGGCTGGCCAGTGAGTGTATGATCATTGATAATGAACTGTATTAGCTGTGTTAGAGGAAGAAAGCTGTCAAGTGTGAGGTGTATAGAATGCAAAGAGCTCTCATTGAGGAGCGTTGGTGTAGTACAGTATGAAGGCAGTTACAGATTGCTGCATGCATTCTTCAACTTGGGTGGGTGGAGCACAGCATGATGCTGCAGACAGATAATTCACAGTCATGCCACAAAGCCCAGCAGTAGAGGAGCTGCCACAATAGCAACAATAAGATGCAGCTCAGTTCAGTTCAGTGTTGTTTGTATGCTGTGCCTCCCAAAGACAAAAATCAGTTTTCCAGAAGTGTAGGTGAGTATCGCCAAGGGAATCACTTTCACAGTGGCCTAAGATAGTTCAGACCTCCAGATATACGGACAGCAGTGTTTCATACAGGGTCAGACACCACATCACCAAGACAATTAGGGATTACTGAGCTACTCCGCATGGTTTCTGAGCTGAGTGTGTGATGATTGGATCATGCAGCGTGCGCTAGGACTGTATGAGTAATCCACAGGTTCTTCCATCACACATGCAGCACAGCATCAGAGTTACGTAATTACAGAGTGGCGGGACTGTAGCATTGGGATCTACATCTAATATTGGAGCAGTGAGTCAAACATTCACCCACTCAACTATAAAGCCTCTTAGAAAGCATGCACAGCTCAGCAACTACTCTATCCTGATCTACCAGCCTATGACAATGGACTGAGTGTGGTAATGGTTGCCAGCCTCAGTGCTGCGTGTAATAGTGTGAAGTCGTAATAACTAATGTTACAACAACCGTGCATCATTCAATGTCAAATTGACATGGACAAGAGTCAATGGCAAACATAATATTGTTTGGGAGTGAACATTTTAAATAGCTCATCCCGAAAACGAGACTAATAGGCGTCCAGGTATTGAGTCGGACGGAAGCCTGGGAGTTGAAAAAACGGACTGTTCGGCCTTAAACTGGACATTTGGCTACCCAAGCTACTGTATTACTGCTGGACTGATATTCATCCACCAACCAAATCTATCCAGTCCACAGTGTCCTGTGGGCAGTGTCCTGTGGGCAGCATCCTGTGGGCAGCGTCCTGTGAGCAGCGTCCTGTGGGCAGCGTCCTGTGAGCAGCGTCCTGTGGGCAGCGTCCTGTGAGCAGTGTCCTGTGAGCAGTGTCCTGTGGGCAGTGTCCTGTGGGCAGTGTCCTGTGGGCAGCGTCCTGTGAGCAGCGTCCTGTGGGCAGCGTCCTGTGAGCAGTGTCCTGTGGGCAGCGTCCTGTGAGCAGCGTCCTGTGGGCAGCGTCCTGTGGGCAGCGTCCTGTGGGCAGCGTCCTGTGGGCAGCATCCTGTGGGCAGCATCCTGTGGGAAGCGTCCTGTGGGCAGCGTCCTGTGAGCAGCGTCCTGTGGGCAGCGTCCTGTGAGCAGTGTCCTGTGGGCAGCGTCCTGTGGGCAGCGTCCTGTGGGCAGTGTCCTGTGGGCAGCATCCTGTGGGCAGCATCCTGTGGGCAGCATCCCGTGACCACTGATGAAGGACTAGAGAATGACTAACACTGCACTGTGCAGCAGCAGATGAGCTATCGTCTCTGACTGTACATCTACAAGGTGGACCAGCAAGGTAGGAGTGTCTAATAGAGTGGACCGTGAGTGCTTAAACACACTAGCAGCACTGCTGTGTCTGATCCACTCACCACCACCACCACATCAGTGTCACTGCAGTGCTGAGAACGGGATTGTTCCCGCAACTATTCCGTTAAGTTATCCGGAAAATAAAACAAGCTGTTCTGTCAACCCTGTTTCAACTCCCACCCTCCTCCCTTCGGTCAAATCTGAAGCTTTCTGTGGGCCTTTAAAAGCTCTTCTCCACAGCGTTTGGTCTTTCTTTAGCGTCTTCGCTGATTAGCGATGGGGGGCGGTGATTTAGACGGAGACGTTCAGCTCTGTTTAAGCGATCTGAGAACCTGCATGCAGATCAGCTCCCGTCCCGGGAGTCCGCTGAGCTTCAAGGGTTCCTTTTGAGCTCTCCTGCTGTTTGATGTGTCTTATCTTCGACGCTACTCCTCTGCACCTCGCTGGTGGTTCTATGACACAAACGCTATCACCACACTGTCAACGATCAGAAAGCTTTGGGCTGATATGAAAGAAAAGACAAAAAGAACAATGCCATTGAAAGTGGAATAAAGCTTGGAGTTGATCCTTACTGCTGCACACGCTTTAGCAGCCTCGGTATTGTAGTTTGATTAGACGTGGAGGTTGTTCTTTAAGCGTTCATCGCTAAAATGCTTCACCAGCCAAGCCTTAATATTTCAACTTTTCCATAATTCCATAATATTCCACTGTTTGAATATTTAACAGCACAAAACCGATCCTCTATTACGTTTAGTGGGTTAAGCCGTAATCTCCTTATGCAGTATTTTTTGTCCGGGAGGCTAAATTTAGACTTCCGTCTCTGTTGCGGCGGGGGGTTATACAGCAATGCTAATGGATTAGCAATACCCATTCTGTACCAAAGTACATCCTAATCACAGTTTTTAACCCTAACTCTGCTGCACAAAAGGTCCAGGTGAAAAAGTCTTAGATGGTAATGTTACGTAGAATGTAGAAAATAAAGGATGTTCATAGATGTTTAGAAACCGACCCCTCCACAGAAAGTATAGACATTCAGAAACTGCCCTTTCCATAGAAAGTATGGACATTTAGAAAATGGCACCTTCCATAGAAAGTATGGACGTTTAGAAACGGCTCCTTCCATAGAAAGTATGGACATTTAGAAACTGCACCTTCCATAAAAGGATGGAGGTTTAGATACTGCTTCTTCCATAGAAAGTATGGATGTTCAGAAACTGCACCTTCCATAGAAAGTATGGACGTTTAGATACTGCTCCTTCCATAGAAAGTATGGACGTTTAGATACTGCACCTTCCATAGAAAGTATGAACATTTAGAAACAGCACTTTCCATAGAAAGTATGGATGTTCAGAACCTGCACTTTCATAGAAAGTATGGAGGTACAGAAACTGCACCTTCCACAGAAAGTATGGATGTTCAGAAACTGCTCCTTCCATAGAAAGTATGGACGTTTAGAAACGGCTCCTTCCATAGAAAGTATGGATGTTTAGAAACAGATCCTTCGATAGAAAGTATGGATGTTTAGAAACGGCTCCTTCCATAGAAAGTATGGATGTTTAGAAACGGCTCCTTCCATAGAAAGTATGGATGTTTAGATACTGCTCCTTCCATAGAAAGTATGCACGTTTAGATACTGCACCTTCCATAGAAAGTATGGACGTTTAGAAACGGCACCTTCCACAGAAAGTATGGTGGTTGAGAAACGGCTCCTTCCATAGAAAGTATGGAGGTTTAGATACTGCTCCTTCCATAGAAAATATGGACATATAGAAACGGCTCCTTCCATAGAAAGTATGGAGGTTTAGAAACGGCTCCTTCCATAGAAAGTATGGACGTTTAAATACTGCTCCTTCCATAGAAAGTATGGACATTTAGAACCTGCACCTTCCATAGAAAGTATGGACGTTTAGAAACGGCTCCTTCCATAGAAAGTATGTAGGTTTAGAAACTGCACCTTCCATAGAAAAAAGTATGGACGTTTAGATACTGCTCCTTCCATAGAAAGTATGGACGTTTAGATACTGCTCCTTCCATAGAAAGTATGGACGTTTAGATACTGCTCCTTCCATAGAAAGTATGGACGTTTAGAAACGGCACCTTCCATAGAAAGTATGGTGGTTGAGAAACGGCTCCTTCCATAGAAAGTATGGTGGTTGAGAAACGGCTCCTTCCATAGAAAATATGGACATATAGAAACGGCTCCTTCCATAGAAAGTATGGAGGTTTAGAAACGGCTCCTTCCATAGAAAGTATGGAGGTTTAGATACTGCTCCGTCCATAGAAAGTATGGACATTTAGAAATGGCTCCTTACATAGAAAGTATGGCGGTTTAGATACTGCTCCTTCCATAGAAAGTATGGACATTTAGATACTGCTCCTTCCATAGAAAGTATGGACATTTAGAAATTGCTCCTTCCATAGAAAGTATGGATGTTCAGAAACTGCTCTTCCATAGAAAGTATGGACGTTCAGAAACTGTACCTTCCATAAAAGTATGGAGGTTTAGATACTGCTCCTTCCATAAAAAGTATGGACATTTAGAAACTGCACCTTCCATAGAAAGTATGGATGTTCAGAAACTGCCCTTCCATAGAAAGTATGGAGGTTTAGATACTGCTCCTTCCATAAAAAGTATGGACATTTAGATACTGCTCCTTCCATAGAAAGTATGGACATTTAGAAACTGCACCTTCCATAGAAAGTATGGACATTTAGAAACGGCTCCTTCAATAGAAAGTATGGAGGTTTATGGCTCCTTCCATAAAAAGTATGGACATTTAGATACTGCTCCTTCCATAGAAAGTATGGACATTTAGAAACTGCACCTTCCATAGAAAGTATGGATGTTCAGAATCTGCCCTTCCATAGAAAGTATGGACGTTCAGAAACTGCACCTTCCATAAAAGTATGGAGGTTTAGATACTGCTCCTTCCATAGAAAGTATGGATGTTTCAGATACTGCTCCTTCCATAGAAAGTATGGACATTTAGAAACTGCACCTTCCATAGAAAGTATGGACATTTAGAAACTGCTCCTTCCATAGAAAGTATGGATGTTTAGATACTGCTCCTTCCATAGAAAGTATGGATGTTTAGATACTGCTTCTTCCATAGAAAGTATGGATGTTTAGATACTGCTCCTTCCATAGAAAGTATGGTGGTTTAGATACTGCTCCTTCCATAGAAAGTATGGACATTTAGAAACGGCTCTTTCCATAGAAAGTATGGAGGTTTAGAAACGGCTCCTTCCATAGAAAGTATGGAGGTTTAAATACTGCTCCTTCCATAGAAAGTATGGAGGTTTAGAACCTGCACCTTCCATAGAAAGTATGGACGTTCAGAAACGGCTCCTTCCATAGAAAGTATGTAGGTTTAGAAACTGCACCTTCCATAGAAAAAAGTATGGACGTTTAGATACTGCTCCTCCCATAGAAAGTATGGACGTTTAGATACTGCTCCTTCCATAGAAAGTATGGACGTTTAGATACTGTTCCTTCCATAGAAAGTATGGACGTTTAGATACTGTTCCTTCCATAGAAAGTATGGACGTTCAGAAACTGCACCTTCAATAGAAAGTATGGAGGTTTAGATACTGCTCCTTCCATAAAAAGTATGGACATTTAGATACTGCTCCTTCCATAAAAGGTATGGATGTTCAGAAACTGCCCTTCCATAGAAAGTATGGACGTTCATAAAACTGCACCTTCCATAAAAGTATGGAGGTTTAGATACTGCTCCTTCCATAAAAAGTATGGACATTTAGATACTGTTCCTTCCGTAGAAAGTATGGACATTTAGAAACTGCACGTTCCATAGAAAGTATGGATGCTCAGAAACTGCCCTTCCATAGAAAGGATGGACGTTCAGAAACTGCACCTTCCATAAAAGGATGGAGGTTTAGAAACTGCACCTTCCATAAAAAAAGTATGGACGTTTAGATACTGCTTCTTCCATAGAAAGTATGGACGTTTAGATACTGCACCTTCCATAGAAAGTGTGGACATTTAGATACTGTTCCTTCCATAGAAAGTATGGACATTTAGAAATGGCACCTTCCATAGAAAGTATGGAGGTACAGAAACTGCACCTTCCATAAAAAGTCCTGACATTCAGATACTGCTCCTTCCATAGAAAGTATGGACATTTAGAAACTGCTCCTTCCATAAAAAAAGTATGGGCATTTAGATACTGCTCCTTCCATAACAAAAGTATGGACGTTTAGATACTACTCCTTCCATAGAAAGTATGGATGTTTAGAAACAGCACCTTCCATAGAAAGTATGGACGTTTAGAAACTGCTCCTTCCATAGAAAGTATGGACATTTAGAAACTGCTCCTTCCATAGAAAGTATGGACATTTAGAAACTGCTCCTTCCATAGAAAGTATGGATGTTCAAAAACTGCACCTTCCATAAAAGGATAGAGGTTTAGAAACTGCACCTTCCATAAAAAAAGTATGGACGTTTAGATACTGCTTCTTCCATAGAAAGTATGGACGTTTAGATACTGCTCCTTCCATAGAAAATATGGACGTTTAGATACTGTTCCTTCCATAGAAAGTATGGACGTTTAGATACTGTTCCTTCCATAGAAAGTATGGACGTTTAGATACTGTTCCTTCCATAGAAAGTATGGACGTTCAGAAACTGCACCTTCCATAGAATGTATTGTATGTATTGATAAAATTATCTGACACCTGACCATCACACCTTTACGAACTTGTTGGATATTCCGGTTAAATGGGGTTTAGGTCAGGACTCTGGAGTTTCTCACACGAAACATAATGGGAAATCCTACACTTTATGGCCAAAAGTATGTGGACACCCAGCCTAATTACTGAGTTTTTAGTCACACCCATTGCAGTCAGGTTCATGAACTCAAGTGCAATAGCCATGCAATCTCCAAAGACAAACACTGGCAGTAGAATTAAACTTGTGGTACCTTTGCCACAAGTCAGTTTGTGGAATTTCTGTTTTACTAGAACTTTTATTGTGAAATGGAAATATCTCAGAGTAACAATAGCTTAGCCTTGAAGTGGTAGACCATGCAAACTCACAGAGCAGGCATGGTGAAGTGTTAAATAACTCTAAGTCTCAAAAAGACTGTGCATCACGAACCTCAGTACTGGGTTTCCATGGTTGAGCAGTTGCACACAAGTCACGATGTGGGCTGGAGAGGTTTAATAACTGCACCTTCCAAAAAAAAAGTATAGACGTTTAGATACTGCTTCTTCCATAGAATGTATGGACGTTTAGATACTGCTCCTTCCATAGAAAGTATGGACGTTTAGATACTGTTCCTTCCATAGAAAGTATGGACGTTTAGATACTGTTCCTTCCATAGAAAGTATGGACGTTCAGAAACTGCACCTTCAATAGAAAGTATGGACGTTTAGATACTGCTCCTTCCATAAAAATATGGACATTTAGATACTGCTCCTTCCATAAAAGGTATGGATGTTCAGAAACTGCCCTTCCATAGAAAGTATGGACGTTCATAAAACTGCACCTTCCATAAAAGTATGGAGGTTTAGATACTGCTCCTTCCATAAAAAGTATGGACATTTAGATACTGTTCCTTCCGTAGAAAGTATGGACATTTAGAAACTGCACATTCCATAGAAAGTATGGATGCTCAGAAACTGCCCTTCCATAGAAAGGATGGACGTTCAGAAACTGCACCTTCCATAAAAGGATGGAGGTTTAGAAACTGCACCTTCCATAAAAAAGTATGGACGTTTAGATACTGCTTCTTCCATAGAAAGTATGGACGTTTAGATACTGCACCTTCCATAGAAAGTGTGGACATTTAGATACTGTTCCTTCCATAGAAAATATGGACATTTAGAAATGGCACCTTCCATAGAAAGTATGGAGGTACAGAAACTGCACCTTCCATAAAAAGTCCTGACATTCAGATACTGCTCCTTCCATAGAAAGTATGGACGTTTAGATACTGCTCCTTCCATAAAAAAAGTATGGGCATTTAGATACTGCTCCTTCCATAACAAAAGTATGGACGTTTAGATACTGCTCCTTCCATAGAAAGTATGGATGTTTAGAAACAGCACCTTCCATAGAAAGTATGGACGTTTAGAAACTGCTCCTTCCATAGAAAGTATGGACATTTAGAAACTGCTCCTTCCATAGAAGGTATGGACATTTAGAAACTGCTCCTTCCATAGAAAGTATGGATGTTCAAAAACTGCACCTTCCATAAAAGGATAGAGGTTTAGAAACTGCACCTTCCATAAAAAAAGTATGGACGTTTAGATACTGCTTCTTCCATAGAAAGTATGGACGTTTAGATACTGCACCTTCCATAGAAAGTATGGACATTTAGATACTGTTCCTTCCATAGAAAGTATGGACATTTAGAAACGGCACCTTCCATAAAAAGTACTGACGTTCAGATACTGTTCCTTCCATAGAAAATATGGACATTTAGAAACTGCTCCTTTCATAGAAAGTATGGACGTTTAGAAACGGCTCCTTCCATAGAAAGTATGGAAGTTTAGAAACAACTCCTTCCATAGAAAGTATGGACGTTTAGAAACGGCTCCTTCCATAGAAAGTATGGATGTTCAGAAACTGCACCTTCAATAAAAAAAGTATGGATGTTCAGAACCTGCACTTCCATAGAAAGTATGGAGGTACAGAAACTGCACCTTTCATAAAATGTATGGACGTTCAGATACTGCTCCTTACATAGAAAGCATGGACGTTTAGATACTGCACCTTCCATAGAAAGTATTGACGTTCAGATACTGCTCCTTCCGTAGAAAGTATGGACGTTTAGATACTGCACCTTCCATAGAAAGTATGGACATTTAGATACTGTTCCTTCCATAGAAAGTATGGACATTTAGAAACGGCACCTTCCATAAAAAGTACTGACGTTCAGATACTGTTCCTTCCATAGAAAATATGGACATTTAGAAACTGCTCCTTTCATAGAAAGTATGGACGTTTAGAAACGGCTCCTTCCATAGAAAGTATGGACGTTTAGAAACAACTCCTTCCATAGAAAGTATGGACGTTTAGAAACGGCTCCTTCCATAGAAAGTATGGATGTTCAGAAACTGCACCTTCAATAAAAAAAGTATGGATGTTCAGAACCTGCACTTCCATAGAAAGTATGGAGGTACAGAAACTGCACCTTTCATAAAATGTATGGACGTTCAGATACTGCTTCTTCCATAGAAAGTATGGACGTTCAGATACTGCTCCTTACATAGAAAGCATGGACGTTTAGATACTGCACCTTCCATAGAAAGTATTGACGTTCAGATACTGCTCCTTCCGTAGAAAGTATGGACGTTTAGATACTGCACCTTCTATTAAAAAAATATGGGCGTTTAGATACTGCACCTTCCATAAAAAAAGTATGGACGTTTAGATATTGCTCCTTCTATAGAAAGTATGGACATTTAGAAACTGCACCTTCCATAAAAAGTACTGACGTTCAGATACTGCTCCTTCCATAAAAGTATGGACGTTTAGAAACTGCACCTTCCATAGAAAGTATGCATGTTTAGAAACTGCTTTTTCCATATAATGTATTGTATGTATTGATAAAATTATGTGACACCTGACCATCACACCTTTAGATAGATAGATAGATAGATAGATACTTTATTGATCCCAGAGGGAAATTCAAGGCATCCAGTAGCAGATATACAAACCATACAGAAGCAACAACAGAAGCAAGATAGATTGTACAAGCAGAGACAGAGACACAACACAAAGTATGAAAGTATAAAAATAGAGTCCTTAGTGTCTGGGTAAGGTATAAAGTATAAATGGAGGTAGTGGTAAACAATTTGCTAAGCAAATTAAGAAGATGGCTGTTGTCAGCCATATAGACAGTGCAAGTACGCAGTAATATAAATAATTTATCAGTGCAAAAAGTGTAAACAGTACAGAATGGAGTAGAATAATACAATATAAATAGAAATAGGGCATTTAGGAGGGAGTGTGTGCAGAGATGGGGGTGTGTCCATTGGAGGGACCGGAATGAAAGAGTGTCCAGAGTTTTTCATTTGCTGTACTGAGAGGAGTTGAACAGTCTTATGGCCTGGGGGACAAAAGACTTTACGAACTTGTTTACAACAAGTTTACGAACTTGTTGGATATTCCGGTTAAATGGGGTTTAGGTCAGGACTCTGGAGTTTCTCACACGAAACATAATGGGAAATCCTACACTTTATGGCCAAAAGTATGTGGACACCCAGCCTAATTATTGAGTTTAAATGTTTGAGTCACACCCATTGCTGACAGGTTCATGAAATCAAGTGCATAGCCATGCAATCTCCAAAGACAAACACTGGCAGTAGAATTAAACTTGTGGTACCTTTGCCACAAGTCAGTTTGTGGAATTTCTGTTTTACTAGAACTTTTATTGTGAAATGGAAACATCTCAGAGTAACAATAGCTTGGCCTTGAAGTGGTAGACCATGCAAACTCACAGAGCAGGCATGGTGAAGTGTTTAATAACTCTAAGTCTCAAAAAGACTGTGCATCACGAACCTCAGTACTGGGTTTCCATGGTTGAGCAGTTGCACACAAGTCACGATGTGGGCTGGAGTGGTGTAAATTGCCGCCACTGGAGCAGTGGAAACATGTTCTCTGGAGTGATGAATGACGCTTCACTCTGGTGGAGTCTGATGGATGAATCTGGGATTAGCGAATGCCAGGGGAATGCTACCTAGCGGAATGCAAAGTCCCAACCATAAATTTTTGTTGGAGGAGGGATAATGATAGTGGGCTGTTTATCAGGGTTTGGCCCCCTCAGTTCCAGTGAAGGCTGACGCCAACTTATGATACAGTGGTAAAGTGCAGTGGTACAGTGCAGTTAATGTCTCGTTCTATGTGTGGAAAATGGCTCCAAAGCAGATGTTAATGATTGGCTAAAAGGAGTGACTGCATGTGGGCTTGGCCAAAGACCATAGTGTGAAGGAAGTAGCTGAATCTGCAGGTGTATGGCTAAAATTCCAGTCTACAGGGAATTCCCCTCAGATTTGTCCCAGGGAAGGCATCTACCAAATCATATCTGAGCAATTCTTTGATGCGAGAGAGGCTGAACATTGATGTGGCTACATTCAGAAACATGTCCAGTCCATGCCAAATCCAATCACAGCTGTTATTTGTGAAGGTATTACCCACTATTAGGTATGTTTCAGTCACAAGTGAGTAATTTGAGAGGCTTATGAATATATATTGAGTAAATAATATGATCAGAAATATAATCTAGAATTTTCCAGCTTGACTGCAAAAAAATAGAAGAAGAAAAGTTGTGTATAGGGTGAATAGGGTGCCCATTAAGGCAGCGCCAAACTCCCACCCCCGATGCTACTGCCAGGAGAAATCACATTTTCGCAGTGTATGATGTCAGAGATGGAGGAAATGGTCAGAAGATTTTCAAACCTGCATATAATGGGAGAAATGGTCAGTGCATAATGAAAGGAATGCTCAGAAGATTTTCAAAACCTGAGAAAAGAGCAGTGGACTGATAATACGATCCTTTGTACTTTTTGTTTCTTTGTCTCTGGAAGTGTCTTCATCTACCCAGCCTCGCCTTCAGTTCCTCCAGGAGTAATTCTGCCTTAATTTGCCACATTTTCAGTGGACACACTTTGAAAAGTCACTTCCTCTGAAAATACGGACACAAATAATCCTCAAAGGTCACCTTTTTGGGATGGAGCCTAAAAGAACACTCCAGAAAAATGTGTCCCTGACATTCAGCCAGGTGCTGAAGGCTCCAAAGCTGCAACACTAACTACAAAGACCTTCTGCGTCCATGGAAAATGTTCTGAACTAAGACACACCAGGTAGATCTGAGCTGGGTTAACACTTACTATCATTACTGTGTATTTAATATGTCGTTACAATGTAACTACAAAAGCTCATTTCCTGAAGAAAATGCTTATGGCTGGCTGTTTGCCAAGGTGTTGCTAGAAATGAATCAGAGTATATGGGAGGAATAAGGGATGAATAAAGAAGCGTGGGTCAGAATGTCGGTGGATTAGAGTTTGGGGATCTGCCCTGAGTGAGTATATGCAGTTTGGTGTCTACAGGTTACAGGAAACAATAGGGTTTGAGTGGGGATGGAAAACCAATAGGACTCTATGGGGAAAATAAGGGATGGGGAATGGGAAGGACAAACAAGCGATAGACAGACGAGGGTCTGACCAACATTGAATTCATACTTGGGGGTCTGGGCTAAGATAATGTATTTGAATCAGTGTCTGTAATATGTTTCCATCCCATTCATTCTTAATGGGGAAAAAATTGGATTTAAAGTTTTCCAAAAAATTACAGTCAGATCCAAAAGCTGTATTTAAGTAGAACATTATCCATTAGACCAAACAGTCTAGAGCTGGAACAGTATTGATTATTTAACCAGAACTGATATCTAAAAAAGTCTCTATATACTGATTATATACTATATTGTTAGGCTTTTTAGGCAACATAAATGTGGTATGGACTTTTGTGCAACGTTGGACAAACAGATTGTGACATGCGCTGAACTAAAAGCAAGGCACAGTTTATTAAATAGGTTGTACTGTGACACAACAACACCAAGACCAGGAAATACAATCAAGGGCAAAACTGAATCCTAATCAATAAACAGGCAGGGGTCAAACCAAACAGACAATCAGACCAGGCAGAGGTACCAAGGGGAATAAACAAGGAGCGTAAACCAGAGAATCAAAACAGAGTCAAGGCCAGAGTAACAAAGTCAGACAGAGAGAGAGCGCTCAGTATGCAATAGAATAGCAATACTTCACAATGAGCCAGTGCGAGAGGGAAGTACTAAAGCAAACGGATAAATTAACAACAGGTGGTCCAATCAGTATTCTGGAGATCTAGGGCGAGGCAACGGGGTGTGATTGGGTAAGGGTGAACGCGTGACATCGGGTGGTGGATCATGGGAAATGGAGTCCAGGAAATCGGAGGTGAGAGGAGAACCAGCAGGCATGACAGTTTGGAATATGGTTTAGTGAGATAACAGACAGAAATAGTTAATATCTCCAAAATGGTAACTTTACAGGAGAGGCCAGAAACCAAGTTAATCTAGTGTAAATGAATGGACTTTTTTCCAAGCAGTTCTGGGTCTATTCTGCTGGGCTCTTTATCATGACATTTTCCCACAGTGTAAACAGCAGCTCCTGTGTTCAAATGATACATACAAGTAAAAATCAACAAGAATTGAGATTAAGCCATGACCACAAAGAAGTTAGCACAATCAACATCAAACGATCAATGCTATTGGTAAGGAAGCATCTGGAAGTAGTGTCTCCAGAGGTTCCTAATGGTGTCCTGTGATAATCCATCCCATGCAGATAGAATATTCTCACAGAAATCCTACAGATTTTGAGAAAGGAATGATGGTGGAGTCACACCAGGCCTTCTGGACACGTGGCGCATGACAGGAGACCGGAGGATGGAGGATGGCTTAGTTGGTCGTCTCCACCAAGGCAAAAGCAGGACTTGTCCCTGAAGATGACTGACATTCTGGCACGACACCATTGCAGTCTTTGGCGACACTGACGTGGTGTTAGGGACAGTTGTCATAACAGTCTGTGTGCATGTAGTCCTGCGTCCGTCTGCTAGTGGCGCTGCCACTAAGAGGATGGCTCATGGAATCTGACGCACTGAATCTCTCCAATCGTGGCTGTTGGGTCAGTCAGGTACGGCAATAAGGCCTATGGTCTTTGCTTACGTCACATGTGCACCCAAGGGTGAAACATGAATCATTTGCATGTCTTATGATGTCAAACCCACCCACCAAGTTGCATTCCTATCGGCACCACTATTAGTGCAACCATTATTTTGATGATAGGTTTATTAATATGCCAATGTAAATATAATATAGATGACCTTATATGGCAAGCATGATATAGAGTATCAGAAATATGAGCTACTTTGTGTGCAGCTTTGTTTTTGATTTGCAAGTAGTTGCAGGTAAGTTGCAGGGAAATTATGTTGCTCGCAACTTGCAACTAGCTGCATACAGGTTTCACCATGTAACCTACCTGTGGTATATATTAGTCCAAAGTCGTCAGTGCCTATTACTCAGTATGGATGTCAATTAATGGACATTTGATAAACTGTGATGGAAGTTTGAGACAGTACATCCTGTTCTCTCTGAAACAAACTGCAGCACACGCGTGTCTAGATAACAAAGGATCATGCATAAAGCATTTCAGTGCACATATGGTATCAGCCTACTACCCTGAAGTGTTTGCTTAGCACTAAGCCGCCCTGTTTACTCACATATGCAAATCCGGCAGGTCTTTGCACACTGCAGAACGCTTCCCTTCAAGTTCACCATCATTATGCATGAGCATGTGTCCGGTATAATGCAATTATACACATGCAAAGAGAGACGTGTGCACATTATGTATGTGTGCAAGTGTCCAGGATACTGAAAAGCTGCTTACAGCATCAGCGAGGAGTCTCAAACACCAGAAAGACCAACATATTTACAACTTGGACTTTAATGTGGCTCCTGGAAAGTGGCGATACTGCAGCGCGGCCGTCCCGAGAGCGGCTGAGAGTTTGCAGGGGTGTTGGATAATCCCACGTATGGAACGCTTTTTAACAAGATGTTGTCGGTACATTCCTGCGGTGGCAGAATTGCTCTAACGTTTTCGGATAATCCCACCAGGAGCTTGAAGGAATGCCGCGTCTTTGTGTGTGGATGTCTGCTCGTTAATCGGATCCCAAGGAAGCAACAGGGAGCGACTGTAACTCAAATTAGCCCCCTCAGTCCTAATGTTATGCAGACGTCAATATATGGATAAAGCCTAAATCTCAGCAGATATTCGCAGCTAATTGCTGTGCGGAAGACTAGAAGCCTTTTACACTGTCATGTAGCTTCGCTTGCATTGATTTACGGTATTTACAAACCTACATAATGAAATAGCAATCAAATTAGCTTTAAGCAATCGTTACCCGGCCGACGGTGTTGCTAACACCAATTGAGAGCTTTGTCCAGACCAAAGGGCATCTATTCCATAGTGTGGCCTAGAGTGTGAAGGCTGTGCTGGCTCGAGAGGTGACATGTGGAGATACGTGTGATATTTGTTTTTCTTCCTGTTCCATCTTTCCCTCAGACAGACAGTAACGTCTGTCCTGTGCGAAGACATACCTCTGCTCACTTATAATAGGCATGCTAACGCTCACACCCAAATTTGGATGTCAAAGTGAGCAGCTGTGCTGAACAGATATCCACCATCCTCGCTAATCTCTTCTGTCAGTTTCTGGTCCAGTGAGTACTGCATGTTTCAAAACCTTCAGCATCATGCATTTGCATTTGCAGCTGTCAGTATTTACCCCTGTGAATTGCCAGCTGCCAGTATTTACAACTCTGCATTTGAAGGTGCCAGTACTTACTACAATAATTGTTCAGCTTATTTCACCCCTTTGCTATGTGAATTGCCAGCTTCAGATGTTATTTCTACATTACCCCTCTGTGAATTGGGGCCAGCTTTGAATGTCCAAACATCTTTACTATTCTAAGGTGCCTCTACAATATTCTAATTTATCCCATTTGACCTTATTCATTCCAGTGCATTTGCTATTGTTCTAGAACGCATACCAATGAACCCGCCTTTATTCTAGCATTTATCCCAAAGGATTTACAAATATTCTAATATTATCCCAATAGATTTACAAATATTCTATTATCCCAATAGATATATCCATAGATTTACAATATTCTAATATCTAATATTATTCCAATAGATTTATCCCCATAGATTTTACAAATATTCTAATACATTTCTATCCCCATACAAATTTTAATTATTGTCAGTTGTTAGTACTTTTGCTAATATTATCTGTATTTACAAATTTGTTACACATAAAATATTATCAGGGCGTTCAGTATTTAGTTTTTTTGCTAATTATTTTCCAAGTGTTTTAGTTTTCCCCCCCAATGGATTTGTTTGTTTTTCAGTAGTTCTCCAGTGGATTTGTCAGAATTCCAGTTTTATCCAGTATCCAATATTTAAGCATTCTGGTATTTAACACTAATGCATTTGACAATGTGCAATATTTTTCCATTCCCCATGTGCAATAAAGAATAAATGTGCAATTATCTGTAAATATTACATAATGTATATCTTATTGTTGTATTGCTGTACTGATCCCAGCACATTTGCTAGAATAACAGTTGTAATGCATTTTCTTGTATTACTGTATGTATTCCAATGAATTTTCCAGTGTTCTGGAAAGAAAAGTGTTCTTTTTCTTATACCAGTGCATTTGAATTTGCCCATATTTTACCTCAATAATCTTATACAGTATTCCAGTATTTATTCCAATGAACTGGAGGATGCTTTAATTATCCCTATTCTTTGGCCAGTATCCCAGTGCATTTTCAAGTATTGGAGTATTTGCCCCAATATACGTGCCAGTATTCCAGTTTTACACCATACATTTGCCAGAATTTACCACAAAGCACTGGCCAGTATTAATCCCAATAAATGTATGCTAGCCAGTATTTACAACTGTGCAGTTGTCAACTGCTACAAGGTTGTCCCATTTTCCAACTGGATGCCGCATATGTATTAAAAGGTAAATGACACATTCACACACAGGAAGATCACATTGTAAAAATACCAACCTTGGCTGTTTCTGTCTACAGCAATGTAGACCATGTCGAATATGGTTCGAGGTTACTATGACAACAATCCTACGTATCATAAATCAATACACTATGCATAGACATGTGGTAAATATATTTATAGCGCACATTTACATTCTTCAATTCTGTATTTTTTAAGCCGTGCCTCTATTTATATCCAGCAGCAGTGCATTTTTTAAAGGAGCTCCAGGAAACAGCCTGTTGCTTCTCACCGTTCTCGCTCCTCATTACCACACTGGAGAGGTGAAAGTAGATTTAAGAGCCGAGAGAAGAAGAGGAAGAATGAGATGAGCGGGGGGATAAATGAGAAAGACAGAAATAGAAATGGTGGCCCAAAGGAAAGGAAGCGAGAGAGAGAGAGAGAGAGAGAGAGAGAGAGAGAGAGAGAGAGAGAGAGAGAGAGAGAGAGAGAGAGAGAGAGAGAGAGAGGGAGGGGTGATGATCAGCTGAACGTTAGCAATGTGCTAATACAGTGTGAGCCTAAATTAGCACTAGCAATGCACAGCATGGAGAATTTCAGCTCCTTGTCTGTCCAGAGGCTGGCATACAACTCTGTTACCAATAAAGACGTCCACTGAAACCACATCCACACTGAAACAGTGTTTACCTCAGATAGAAACACAGTAGAGTTACACCTACAAGGTTCCAAGTCATTGCTGGAATCATCCTTTTGCCATGTCAACTATAGCACTACCCAAACATTACCAAATGCTTCAGTAGTGACTGGGTTAGCTCAGAACTCAACACACTAATTGGCTTTAATTACAGAGACTATGTCACGGTAGTGATCGTTTTTGAACGGCTCCATAATGATTTCCGGGTTTTGGGACACATCTACTTTAAAACACTGGGATCTCCATGCATGCCATGTGGTGAAACGCCCCTATTCCAATCTTCTACACCCCCCTGAAGTCAGCGTGTTATTCCTGATCATTGAATATTTGATTGAATGGTTTGTTAATTCCCATATAATGTAAACGGATCGGTGCAATTTGCATCTGATTTGCATGTCATTTGCATTATCACATGATCTGTAAAAGCACTGGGCTCCTCTTGAGGAATGAAAGCTCACGTGCCATTCCATGCAGAACGAAAACACACAGGCATGTATTTTTTATATGTCAGATTGTCAATTCTAATATTCCAAACACAGCACATTGTTCATAGCTGAATTGGTACAGTCCTGATCATAACTGAGGCTCATACAGTTGGAAGATGAAACAAAAGTTGGGGTCTTATCTTTATTTACCATTCCACCTTCAATGGTATAGCATTGACATTCAGACTACGTCTCTACGGGAGCTAACGTGTATATGCTAGCCTATATAACGTGGAACAGAATTCCCAAAAGAAGCTATATACACCCATTGCAGTGCTATTGGGAAGGAATAAAGAGTCACCATGCATCATGGCGTCATGCCAGACGTCTCAGCATGGAGTTGTAGAGGTTCCTAATGGTGTCCTGTGATAACCCATCCCATGCAGCTTGAATATTCTCATACAGCCCCAGTAGATTGTGCGGTAGGGGTGGAGGTGGAGTGACCCCAGGCCTTCTGGACGTGTGATGCATGACACCAAACCGTTCATCTTGGCGCTTGACCTCGGTGCCCCCACACATGGTCGTCTCCTCCAAGACCAAAGCGGGACTCATTAGTGAAGATGACCTGCTGCCATTCTGAGTCACTCCATGATGGTCTGGCATGACACCATTCCAGTCTTTGTTGACGGGGTGTTAAGGACAGTCGTTAAACAGTCTGCGTGCATGTAGTCCTGTGTTGTTCAGCCTTCTGCCAATGGTGCTGGTATTACCATGGTACTCAGGAGGGCATCACAGCGGCTGAATGTCTATAATTGTGATGGTGCAGATCTGGTGCAGACAGTGCTCTACAGACTTCAGTGCCGTTTCTGCATTACTGATGTAGCAGCTGTCATGCATTAATCATACGATGATGGACAGCAGCGGTGAGAAATGCATGAAGCCAAGGTGACACTGGAAAGACATGAAAGATGTCAGATCTGCGCATGAAGGGGGGAAGCTATGGGATTATGAACTTCATACGTTTATTCGGGCGTCTTCAAACTTTTGACTGCTGCAGTATAAATGGAAAGGCCTTTGTGGGATCATGAGGCTTCTTATCCCATACAGGCTATTTCCAGCAGCCACTTCTTTAATTACTCAGTGTAGCTGGAGCTGACTCCATTTCCCACCTGACTGAGCCCCGAGATGTTCGTTACAAATGTTCTTTGTCCAGGCTTCGTTATTGTCACAGACCCCATTTACAGCAAGTATTAAAATTCATGCTCTGGTGGGTCTGGAGTATGGCTGGGTATAGTCACCGGGCTGGCGCAGAGCTAAAGAGTGCTAAACGAATGTGTTTAAATCCCAGTTTCACCATCAGACCAAACCAGTCAAAGACATCAAGGGTGTATTACGGACATGTTTCGAAAAGGTGCGGATGAGTACGACTGAGAGAAGCAAGCCTCCTTTATATGAGGAGTTCTGAGGAGCAGCCTGAGATCTACATGCCCACCAGCATTAGGCTGTTAAGCAGTGGAGCTCTATCTGGAGTGATGGAGTTTCCTCTAATACTGTTGAGACGAGTTACACTGATCCAGAAATAATCATTCAACACTGGCCAACATAAACGGAAACACATGGTTTCTGATAAAGTGGCCAGTGAGGGGAAGCACAAGGTAGGTGTTTCTAATAAATTGGCCAGGTAATAAAAGCACAAAGTAGGTATGTTTAAAAAAAATGTTCAGTGAGCACAAGGGAGGTGTTTCTGGTAAAGTGGCCAGTCTGTGGAAACACAAGGAAGGTGTTTCTAATAAAGTGGCCAGTTAGGGAAAGTACAAGGTAGGTGTTTCTAATAAAGTGGCTAGTGATTAGAAGTTCAGCCTAGGTGTTTCTGATAAAATGGCCAGTTAGAGGGAGCACAAGGGAGGTGTTTCAAATAATGTGGCCAGTAAGTCGAAGTGCAAGGTAGGTATTTCTAATAAAGTGGCCAGTTAGAAGGAGCACAAGGTAGGTGTTTCTAATAAAGTGGCCAGTTAGAAGGGGAACAAGGCAGGTGTTTCTAATAAAGTGGCCAGTTAGAAGGGGAACAAGGTAGGTGTTTCTAATAAAGTGGCCAGTTAGAAGGGGAACAAGGTAGGTGTTTCTGATAAAGTGGCCAGTTAGAAGGGGAACAAGGTAGGTGTTTCTAATAAAGTGGCCAGTTAGAAGGGGAACAAGGTAGGTGTTTCTAATAAAGTGGCCAGTTAGAAGGGGAACAAGGGAGGTGTTTCTAATAAAGTGGCCAGTTAGAAGGGGAACAAGGTAGGTGTTTCTGATAAAGTGGCCAGTTAGAAGGGGAACAAGGTAGGTGTTTCTAATAAAGTGGCCAGTTAGAAGGAGCACAAGGTAGGTGTTTCTAATAAAGTGGCCAGTTAGAAGGGGAACAAGGTAGGTGTTTCTGATAAAGTGGCCAGTTAGAAGGGGAACAAGGTAGGTGTTTCTAATAAAGTGGCCAGTTAGAAGGGGAACAGGGTAGGTGTTTCTGATAAAGTGGCCAGTTAGAAGGGGAACAAGGTAGGTGTTTCTGATAAAGTGGCCAGTTAGAAGGAGCACAAGGTAGGTGTTTCTGATAAAGTGGCCAGTTAGAAGGAGCACAAGGGAGGTGTTTCTAATTAAGTGGTCAGTTAGAAGGAGCACAAGGGAGGTGTTTCTAATTAAGTGGCCAGTTAGAAGGGGAACAAGGTAGGTGTTTCTGATAAAGTGGCCAGTTAGAAGGAGCACAAGGTAGGTGTTTCTGATAAAGTGGCCAGTTAGAAGGGGAACAAGATAGGTGTTTCTAATAAAGTGGCCAGTTAGAAGGATCACAAGGTAGGTGTTTCTAATAAAGTGGCCAGTTAGAAGGAGCACAAGGTAGGTGTTTCCAATAAAGTGGCCAGTTAGAAGGAGCACAAGGTAGGTGTTCTAATAAAGTGGCCAGTTAGAAGGGGAACAAGGTAGGTGTTTCTAATAAAGTGGCCAGTTAGAAGGAGCTACAATATAGGTGTTTCTAATAAAGTGGCCAGTTAGAAGGGGAACAAGGGAGGTGTTTCTAATAAAGTGGCCAGTTAGAAGGAGCTACAAGGGAGGTGTTTCTAATAAAGTGGCCAGTTAGAAGGAGCTACAAGGGAGGTGTTTCTAATAAAGTGGCCAGTTAGAAGGGGAACAAGGGAGGTGTTTCTAATAAAGTGGCCAGTTAGAAGGGGAACAAGGGAGGTGTTTCTAATAAAGTGGCCAGTTAGAAGGAGCTACAATATAGGTGTTTCTAATAAAGTGGCCAGTTAGAAGGGGAACAAGGGAGGTGTTTCTAATAAAGTGGCCAGTTAGAAGGAGCACAAGGTAGGTGTTCTAATAAAGTGGCCAGTTAGAAGGGGAACAAGGTAGGTGTTTCTAATAAAGTGGCCAGTTAGAAGGAGCTACAATATAGGTGTTTCTAATAAAGTGGCCAGTTAGAAGGGGAACAAGGGAGGTGTTTCTAATAAAGTGGCCAGTTAGAAGGAGCTACAAGGGAGGTGTTTCTAATAAAGTGGCCAGTTAGAAGGAGCTACAAGGGAGGTGTTTCTAATAAAGTGGCCAGTTAGAAGGGGAACAAGGGAGGTGTTTCTAATAAAGTGGCCAGTTAGAAGGGGAACAAGGGAGGTGTTTCTAATAAAGTGGCCAGTTAGAAGGAGCTACAAGGGAGGTGTTTCTAATAAAGTGGCCAGTTAGAAGGAGCTACAAGGGAGGTGTTTCTAATAAAGTGGCCAGTTAGAAGGGGAACAAGGGAGGTGTTTCTAATAAAGTGGCCAGTTAGAAGGGGAACAAGGGAGGTGTTTCTAATAAAGTGGCCATTTAGAAGGAGCTACAAGGGAGGTGCTTCTAATAAAGTGGCCAGCCTGTGGAAGCAGAAGGTGGATGTCCATCATTCCGAATCAGAGCTTGACTGCGTCTGTAAATCTATCAGAGTTTTATTGATCTAAGGAATCTAGATGAAATGTGCTTTTACCTGTAGTGTGGAATCCATTTCCACCTGGAGCAGATCGTTATGCAACCCCACTCTCTCTTTAAAGTAGCCTTCAATAAAAGTCGACTCATTATTTCCAGAGAGAAGCGACGAGCTCTTACGAGGCACACTGTTGGACAACCGAAGCCCGGTGATGGTATAGAGTCGTCTGAGTAAATATCCTTACATTTCTTAGAAACGCAGTCGTTTTTTTCCCATTGCCCCAAGCGCTCCTGCTGAGAAGCGGAATAATTGGCTTCCGCACCATTCAGCAGGCAATCACCACCTCCTCTGCCTCTGTAATCTGAATGAGAACACCAGCAACAACTGCCGCAACGGTGAATGAACGTGCATATAGACCTGAAAGGGCAGCGACGGGTCTCTCTGGCAAGGCTGTGAAGTTTTGAGCCGTTGCATTTACCCCCGACGCCCCTCTTCACTTTCACACCATCGCACCGTTCTTCATTAGACAAGCGAGCAAAGCGGAAACATCGGAGAAGTGGGAAATGAATTTGTGACACCGGCTGACAACTCCCATTAAACACAGCAATACCACACGGTAGGAGGGAGTCAGACTTTGGACCTCTGCGCTTCCAAATTGACAGCATGAAGTCATCCAGCGCCGAGGTCCTTCTGGTGCTGATCATGCCGGATATTAAGAAGAAATGACCGTCTCCTCTGATCTGCTCCAGTGCTCCTTTCATGAGCTTCTGGAGAGGTTGTTTTCTCCATCAACCTGAGCCGAACCCAGGTGTGTAGCTTATAGCGAAGCTGCGATGGTAGCCATGGCTAAAACTGTAGACGTTCCTATAGAATGCAGTCAGTTCCTGTATAGAGTATTACAGCCCTATTGAACCAGCCCTACATCTGCTTCTTCTCTAATTGGGTTCATCCTGGTTCTCTGGGCGACAGTGTGCATTTACATTCTCAGTATCATGTAAACATTGTTAATGTTACTCAGTGGCTTGTACTGTAGTGTGGACTGCACACTGTATACGCCCCCTGTGTGTGGTTTACAGTTAGGGTTGCCACCCGTCCCGTAAAATACGGAATCGTCCTTTATTCGGCAATTAAATGTTGCGCCCCGTATTAAACCAATAGGGGACACGATTTGTTCCGTATTACCGTAAATGTTCGATAAACAAGTGTGTCACATATGATTGATCACACTCTCCCCCAAACAACCCCCCTCCCACCCCCGACTTACAGTCGAAATAAGAGACGCGATTGGTTCCGCATTTCGAACACGTCACTCACACATGACCACGCCCCCGCCCTTTATTTTCATTTTTGAAAGGTGGCAACCCTATATACAGTACAGTATCATGTTCTGACCTACAGTGTAGCATACTAACACAGCCACATGACCCGTTCCCTCACATTTACCTCAGAGCTGTTATTACTGTAGCCACTGTTTAGAGCTAGCTGCTGCTAACGCTGCTCAGTTTACCTGAGATACATTTAGCCTAGCTGTTAGCTACTCTCGGCTATTTCACTCTAAAACTGAACCTCTAAAGCGAGTTCATCTTTTATTAATCTTCAGACCTGTATATTTTAACTTTCTGAGGCTCATTCTGATGAAAACACACCCCACTACAATCACTACACCCACATTTACCTCAGAGCTGTTATTACTGTATCCACTGTTTAGAGCTAGCTGCTGCTAAAGCTGCTCAGTTCACCTGAGATACGGTTAGCCTAGCTGTTAGCTACTCTCGGCTATTTCACTCTAAAACTGATCCTCTAAAGCGAGTTCATCTTTTATTAATATTCAGACCTGTATATTTTAACTTTCTGAGGCTCATTCTGATGAAAACACACCCCACTACAATCACTACACCCACATTTACCTCAGAGCTGTTATTACTGTATCCACTGTTTAGAGCTAGCTGCTGCTAACGCTGCTCAGTTCACCTGAGATACGGTTAGCCTAGCTGTTAGCTACTCTCGGCTGTTTCACTCTATAACTGATCCTCTAAAGCGAGGTCATCTTTTATTAATCCTCAGACCTGTATATTTAACTTTCTGAGGCTCATTCTGATGAAAACACACCCCACTACAATCACTACACCCACATTTATACTCTGTGTTTCGCTTCCCAGAGTTACTAGCCGCCATTTTCTTTGGCTGAAGCAGGCTGAGTGCTAGTGAGGTGGTGGTGCATGATGGGATATGAAGATAGCTCCCTCTGTATACAAGAACACCACCCATCTCCGGTGCACTACAGATTTTCAGATTGGTTGCATACTACATACTATATACTACTTTATGGAGGATTAAGTACACCAGTAGTATGTCATTTCTAATACAACTTTACAGGAGACGGCAAAAAAATAATTTAATGTGAATATAAGCCAATGTAACAAAACCAAACTTTTTTCTAGGCACTTTTAGACCATTTCTTTTGGTCTATCCATCATGAGATTACCACACAGTGTAAACAGCAGCTGCTGTGTTCAAATGATGCATAAAAGTAAATATCAACAAAAAAGGAGAGTTTCTTTGTATAGTGACAATATGCTGATACCAGGGTTTCATTTATGCTAGAACAAGCATCTGGCAATGTGAGTGGCTTCAGCACCTTGCTTTCGAATGACATATTTATAAAATGACTCTATAACAAAAATATATCATTGCTGTGAGAACAAAACCTCACATCTCCAAAACAGTAACTTAACAGGAGATGGAGGTGATGACATGCAAAAGTTTGAACATCTTTAGTCAAATATACATATACACATATAGGCTACATACATATACATACACATATACATACACATATAGGATACATACACATACACACACACACACACACACACACATATATATAGTATGTGTGTGTGATAGATAGAGAGAGAGAGAGGGAGATGCACTAATAGTTACACCCAGAAGGAATGAACCGACAGAATAAAACTAAGCAAGAAAGGACCTTACGTTGTATCTGACTGACTATATAAGGTCATCTGGTCCGGCATGCTTTCAATTCTGACTTGTGCTGCTGTGTTGGTAGCATCCTTTGCAAGTGAAGTCTGCCTCAGAGAAGAGGTCGAAAGCCATTCAAGCAGTTGTAAGAGTTGGAGAAGGGTCGCTTCGAGGAGCTCCGGGAAGGGGGATGGTCATATCAACAAACTGCGTGCCATACAAGTGGTGCTGATATATATATATATATATATATATAGTATTATCACTATAGTAGCAGTATCAGTATTTCTACACATTAGCATGATGAACAGTTTAGATCTTTAATTGCTGGTCTATTAAACCTACTGTATTCTTGCTGTCTTTATATCTACCCTCTGACTCGGATTCTATCATGCCTTACAGTCTCACTGCTTGTGTAGTTTCTGTGCCAGCGCTCTAAAATGAAGGCTAGAGGTGCTGAACCAAGTGACACCTTGTAAAAATTCCAGCAGTGCGTGACTAGCTGGCATGGGATTTGCACCCAGTTGACTTCTGGCACTTACCTTCTAATAGTCTCCATAAAAGTAGAAGTATCTGGCTTTCTGACGGAACCGGACCGAAAGGTCTTTCCCAGGTTCCGTTCGACCATCTCTGCCATCACCTCCATATGTTCTTTCTGAATGGCTCGTGGGCTTTATTAACATGAGCAGCCGGGGTCATGACAGGGTTCTTCCTATTCCCATCTCTCCAGTAAAGCAGATGGAGGACTCATGCTGTTTGACGGGCAGGGTCGAAAAAATAATAAGGGCACCCACTTGACGACACAGGGCCCTACCATGCAGTAAGCTCTGACGCATCATGGATGCTGACACAGTCTTCATTAGGCTTTGCACAAGTTCAGGTTTTGACAGGTATGTGATGAAAGGCGGTCGATGATGAATCATCGCTGATGACATCATTAAGGAACCCACAGGAGAAGGAATCGCTGTGTGACTCTCATAATTCCACCTTTGTGACGACACCAAACTCCACAGGTCAAGCATGACGTGTTCTTTCCAACATGCCCAGGCTTTGGAACTGCGAATCCACAGAGCCAGAGAAATTCAGAGCACCATAACTCTTGACTGTTATGCCCCCTTTCCATTGTGGTGTTGGGGATCTTTGAAGCACTGTAGATCGTCGCAGAAATATCAAAACAAAGCCAAACCCCAGAGATGAGAGGAGTGTGACATGCCCGTTCCCCACAAGCCCTGGAGCACAATGCTAGTCTTCGGGAAACAGAAGAAACTCAATTGACAGCCACAGAAGATCGAAGACTCTACTGTCAAGAGTATCTGGTGGGCATCCCTAAGCTGCACCCACTTTGGGAAAGCCTTAGAAGGTCAAATGCAAAGGACACCATAGAGCACTGCATCCCATTTCATTCACATGGAGGTTTATCTTTCTATTGCAAGGGCACTTCATCGTCACTTCACTGGTAAGCCTACCTAAGAGGGCACTTCATGAGAAAGGCACCTGTAGGAGACGTCGAGTTTGTCCCACAGCATGGGAGCCTATGGAGCACCAAATTACAGTATATACACTGGAAGGGTGTCCTTAAGCAACCTTCCCCTCATAATCTCACATGTATGGACCATTACAGCACTGCCTCACACTTATCCACTGGAGGGGCACTGCATCCAATACCGGAAAGGGCACCCTTCGGAACACTTTCATGTAGGGACACTTTCAAGTCCAGAACCAGCCGTCTTCGAGAGAGTTTCCTCCCCCGAGTCATCAGGCTACTAAACAGCCAGTAGTGCTGATGCATTGGTAAATGGACCTGGTTCAGCACATCTCACCAAAACCATGTACACAGTGATCTCAATGGACAGTTATCACTCTGCATATTTACACTTACACATATACAGGGGTTGGACAATGAAACTGAAACACCTGGTTTTAGACATTTAGATCATTTATTAGTATGGTGTAGGGCCTCCTTTTGCGGCCAATACAGCGTCATTTGGTCTTGGGAATGACATATACTGCGTCCTGCACAGTGGTCAGAGGGAGTTTAAGCCATTCTTCTTGTAGGATAGTGGCCAGGTCACTACGTGATGCTGGTGGAGGTTCGTCCTTCTTGGTGGTATGCTGACATTACCCTGGATACCGTGGCTCTTGATACATCACAAAGACTTGCTGTCTTGGTCACAGATGCGCCAGCAAGACGTGCACCAACACTTTGTCCTCTTTTGAACTCTGGTATGTCACCCATAATGCTGTGTGCATTGCAGTATTTTGAGCAGAACTGTGCTCTTACCTGCTAACTGAACCTTCACACTCTGCTCTTACTGGTGCAATGTGCAATTAATGAAGATTGGCCACCAGGCTGGTCCAATTTAGCCATGAGACCTCCCACACTAAAATGACAGGTGTTTCAGTTTCATTGTCCAACCCCTGTAGACTGACCTACTGTTATCTTCCATCCATACTGTATATCTGTAGTGTATGTACATATATCTCAATATTCTATGCCCTGTATATACCCTGCATCTCTCATCTACCTCAGCCTTACCATAGTGCTATATGGAAATGTGTATATCTGTATATATCATAGTTTTTATTCATAACTTTATGATTTGATTTGATTTGCTAGAGGGAAACCATTTCTATTGGATGTGCACCAATTGGGAATATCAAGTACAGACCATTGTAAGGGTTTTGTATTGGACACTGCACAGAGCTGATGGTTATACGACCCAAGTTGACTACTTCAGATGAGCGGAAAAAAATCTCGGTAGATCTTTCAATCATCAATCATCTCCAAACTGAACTAGCAGAACTTGATTAGACCAACTGTGTTGTACGGTGGTGTGCATGCTTTGTGCTGATTTACTATGAATTGAACCACATCTATAAAGACTGGGCCTATTTCAGAACACTGTACGCCTTCCCGCGGATGAGGACGGATTTCAGCTCATCACCATGTGAGCAGCAGCTATTCCTCCTGCCTCTGTCAATCCCAGCCTGTTCCTTCAGCTCATTTACCTCAGTCAATGGGTTATGCCAACCATGATGTTTTTTCCCCCAGGCTTCCGCTTCTGATGAACTGTCAGTTTTGGAGGGCTTCTTCGCAAGTTGGGTTTTCTCTCCCACAGAACTGCTCTCCACTCCTACTCTGTTCCGGCTCGCCCTGGAAGCCCAACTCGCCCGGGCGCGCGAACGTTTCTTCTCATGCTTCAAGTGCCAGCAGGTTAGAAAGAACGGGGAAAGATTCTGCACAGTGAAGCACGGCTACAGTCAAAAAACATCAATCAAACAAAACAGGCTGGAAGAAGCTGCGAGAAGAAATGGCCTCAGAATCACGGCTCCAGTAGGATGAGGGTGAGGATGGCATGAATGAAACTGCTCGTGTTCAAGAGAAGTCTCCCTATTACAGACTCAAGGCCCATATAGGAATACTTCGGTAAAGAAATAGTTCCGAACAAATGCTTTTCCGCTTGGATGGATTTCCGCTTATCCCATGTCTAGAGTCCAACGTTTGCTTCTTTAGAGCTAGAGCTGCAAGGCTAACGAACCTGACCAACACCATGTCAACGCCAAAGGTCAACAACCTGTCTCTGATCGTAGACAAAACCTAAGAGATGGTTGTTGACTTCAGAAGGACAAGGCGTGACCACTCTCCGCTTCACATCGACAGCTCCACTCTGGAGATCGTCAACAGCACCAAGTTCCTTGGAGTTCACCTGGCAGAGGATCTCACCTGGTCCCTCAACACCAGCACCATAACCAAGAAAGCCCAGCAGCGTCTCTACTTCCTGCGAAGGCCAAGGATGTGGGAGGCCAAGGAAGGCCTCCCACATCTCCCACCTCCCATCCTCACCACCTTCTACAGAGGAACCATCGAGAGCATCCTGAGCAGCTGCATCACTGCCTGGTTTGGGAACTGCACCGCATCGGATTGCAAGTCCCTGCAGCGGGTAGTGAGGACGGCTGAGAAGATAATTGGTGTCTCTCTTCCCACCGTCATGGACATTTACACCACACGCTGCATCTACAAAGCAAACAGCATCGTGGGTGACCACACACACCCCTCACACACACTCTTCACCCTCCTTCCATCTGGAAAAAGGTACAGAAGCATCCGGGCCCACACATCCAGACTAGGCAACAGCTTCTTTCCCCAAGCTATCAGACTCCTTAACACCCAGAGTCTGGTCTGAATAACTGCACACATTCAATGACTGGACTGAACACCCACCCACACACATAACCTCATCTTTTAAATCTGTCCACACATAACACTTATTGTATTTATTGTTGTAAGACAGAGTCCCTCCTAAGGACATCCAGGATCCTGGGCTGATTGAGGACTTATCAACTTCATCCAGAGAAATCTGCTGGCTTTGGTGCATTAAAAATAGAAAACACTGTCTGTAAACACAGTCTGTCACCGCAACCGTGAATCCACATTAAACTCCCACCAGGCAAAGAAGAAACCAGGTATAAACTGATCTGCCCACATCACCACCTTCTCGTACGTCTTATGTCCCGAGCTTATTTCAGATAGACTGACGCAAACTGAAAAACCTTGAAACTCTTCTTGGAAATCATGGACACTGTGTCCTCCGGGTTAAAGAGAAGAGGGACCATCTGGCCTGTTACCAGGACACAGTTGAAAAGCCAGTATCTGTGATGGTGGTGGGGGGCATTAGTGCACATGGCATGGGTGACTAGCACCTCTGCGAAGCCTCTGTTAATGCTGAACTCTATATACGGGTATTGGAATAACATGGCATATGCCATCCAGGTGACGTCTTTTTCAGGGAGAGTGTTGCCTGTTTCAGCAAGACAATGCCAAAGCACATACTACAGCAGCATGGCTCTGTAGTAAAAGAGTCCTGGTGCTAAACTGACCTGCCTGCAGTCCAGACCAAACGTGACGGTGCATTATCAACCAAAGGACACCAAAGTGTTCCAGAGTGGAAACATTTCATTTTCAAAACTACAGTACTCCTCAGTACAGGTCTCCTCAGTTCCCAAACACTTACAGAGTGTTGCTAAAATAAGAGGAGATGGCCACAGAGGTAATGTGTTCAATTCAAATTCATGCATATATATTTCAAACAATTTTTAATTGGTCAATTTCAGCATACGACATGTTGTTACTTCTATAATTTGCATATCGGTGAAAAGCCAGTATCTGTGATGGTGTAGGGGGCATTGGTGCACATGGCACGGGTGACTAGCACCTCTGTGAAGCCTCTGTTAATGCTGAACTCTATATACGGGTATTGGAATAACATGGCATATGCCATCCAGATGACGTCTTTTTCAGGGAGAGATTTAGATTTTTTAGATTTAGATTTAAATCCCTTGTTGATCCCACAGTGGGGAAATTTAGTCTCCGCATTTAACCCATCCGTGAAGTGAAACACCACAAACACACTCACTAGTGAACACACTAGGCGGCAGTGAGCACACTTTCCCGGAGCGGTGGGCAGCCCTATCCACGGCGCCCGGGGAGCAGTTAGGGGTTAGGTGCCTTGCTCAAGGGCACCTCAGTCATTACTGTAGGCTCAGGGAATCGAACCGGCGACCCTCCGGTCACAAGGCTCCAGCCCACGACTGCCCACAGAGTGTTGCCTGTTTCAGCAAGACAATGCCAAAGCACATACTACAGCAGCATGGCTCTGTAGTAAATAAGTCCTGGTGCTAAACTGACCTGCCTGCGGTCCAGACCAAACGTGACGGTGCATTATCAACCAAAGGATACCAAAGTGTTCCAGAGTGGAAACTTTTCAAAACTACAGTACTCCTCAGTACAGGTCTCCTGTACAGAGTGTTGCTAAAATAAAAGGAGATGGCCACAGAGGTACTGTGTTCAATTCAAATTCATGCACATATATTTCAAACAATTTTAAATTGGTCAATTTCAGCATATGATATGTTGTTACTTTTATAATTTGCATATCGTTGTGTTCTGTTTCTCTTTACACTTTGCACAGTGCTCCAACTTGTCTGGAAACAGGGTTGCATTTCACAGTATAGCTCACAGAGCCGCAGTGCTGAAAGACTCATTCACTCACCTGTTTGCTCAGCAAGATACGGCCATTATCCAATGCACCGTCATCAGACTCTCTGATCGGTAACTACCCTGATGGCAGACTTCCACCGTAAAGGGTAAATGGTGCTTAATTAATGACGGCTGACTGATGATGGCTTCATTTAATTATACACTATACATATTTACATATTCATTTCCCAGCACCAGTACAGCGCATTTCTGCTCAACAAGGAACCTTTAGCTTAATATACATAACTTATATTCACTGTTTCAATAAACCAGTACGTCTGTATTGTTTTGTGCTGTCTGCTAACAGCTCATTCCAACTGCTGCACCAAGAAACGGGGGAATATGACGCTGGCTTCAGGCTTGCAGCTTTAATACTTCTGTTTTTATTAATAAAGATATTATAAAAAATATATCCAGCCTAGATGTTTTATGTACAGAGCTGTCTATAAATATTCTCCATGGCAGCGGAAATCAAGAGGAATCAAGCTCTAAATATGGGCATTCCAAGGACTCCACGGTATCCCAGGTGGTTGCTAAGATGTTACCAGGCCATTGCACATTATACACTCATTACCACAGAATAGCTGCACCCAGAAGGAGGTGTGGGATTGTAGTGCTGTTGGGAAGGAAGATAAAGGTTACCAGGAACCAGGGATAACAGGAATGTCTCTCAGTACGGCATCAGGCTGCCATGTTTGCTAATGCAACATGCCAGACGTCTTGCCATTGAGTTGTAGAGGTTCCTAAAGGTGTCCTATGATAATCCATCCCATGCAGCTTCAAAATACTCACATGGTTCCTGCACACTGTATGGTAGATGGAGATGAGGAGGTGGAGATGGAGTGACACAAGGCCTTCTGGACGTGTGACGTGTGACAACAAACCGTTCATATTGATGCTGACTACGATGCCTCCACACATGCCTTCTGAGTCACTCCATGACAGTCTGGCATGACACCTTCTGCAGTCTTCGGCAATGATGACGTGGTGTTAGAGATAGGGCTGTACCCGACTCAGAATTTTGTCAGTCGAATGGGATTCGCCCGTCCTGGCCGGCGATTGGACTATTCGTTCACGTTTTTTTCTCCATGTACATTATCAAGTAATCAGTAAATCAGTCTGCACACGGTTCAGATCTGATGTCCTCCTCATTTAGAAAGTCAGCAGAGTCACAGGAACATATCTCTGAACTAAAAGAGGCGGGGCTTATGATGATCGATCTGAACTGGAGCCTTTAATTACAGGATACAGCGCCGGGCAGCAGCTCGTATTTATGCTAAACATTAGCGCTTATAGCTTATAGTCTTTTTAATTTCACTTCTAACAGCTTCTTCAGTAGGAGGACCCTTCGCCTTTCATCTCTCATAAATAATGACCTGCTAAATAAAACCAGATTAGTCCATATTTAAATAATTTATAGATATAAAGAAAAATGGTAAACCTGAAACAGTTTATTATATTCCCCGCGCTGTAATTATTATCTCTCGTTTATCGGCAGGCGTATTAAGTGACTGTACTCATCCTTAAATAAAGATAATCTCAGCTGTAGACGAATAAATAAACATATCTGTAATTTCGGATCTAAAATAATGGAGTTATAATAAAACAAACGTCTCCGGTCCGCTTTTCCTTCACCACAAACAGCCGTTACGTCTAAACCAGAAGTCAGCTCCCTCGTTTGGAGCAGTGTTGGATGTCTGACTGAATGAGGAGCAGAATTGGGTTGAATTTGTTCGGATTCTCTTCTTTAAAAGCTCCTCCAGGCTTTCTCTGAGACATCGCTCCCCCCCTGTTTCTCAGCTTCACGGCTTCCTTAGTGGTGAACCGCCAGCGCACGTCGTCACGTGGATTTAATTTTTTTAGCAAGGATACGTCACAGCCCAGCTCGGCCTTTAATATATATCGTCGCTGTCCAAAGAAAAACATGTATCTCCATTTTTGATGATTTTGCCTTATTTGATCACATGAGCAGCTATTTACATTGTGTGGAAATTTCATGAAGAACGAACCAACAGAACTGGCCCAACAACAGCTTGGAAAGACATCTGGTTCTATTGACTTCCATTCAAATTAACTGAGGAAAAAAAGGTCACTATTGTCAGTCGATTTGAAGGGTCTCCGACTGACGATTCGAATCGTCGACTTCTAGAGGGCAGCCCTGGTTCGAGGTAATCATCGTAGTTGTCTGTGTGCATGTAGTTCTGCGTCATCAGCCGGCTGCTCGTGGAGGCCATCACTGTTCGTTGAATGTCCATAACTGTGGTTGTTGGGTCAGTCAGATACAGCAATAAGGCCTGTCCTTGCTTACGGCAGAGTGTTCACTCGTCCCACGATGTCCAACCTACCCACCAAGTTTCATTCCTGTCGATTGACAGGTGCAGCTATTTGTGAAACAGTTTGGTTGATGATGATGAGTGTATGTTTAATGTACCCCAGGTACCCAAGCTTCCATGCTTACGCAATGTCTTCAATTTCCAGTTCTGTAATCAAAACAAACTAGCTAATTGCTGCAAACCAATTAGCTCATTATCTAATCCCAAGACCTCTATCCATCAGATAAAGCCAGGTATTGCTCCAAGCTTCCATTTTGTTAGCCACTGATTTGGTAATTATCTAATCTCAGTATGAATCTCAGGCCCTGTTATTACCTCAGAGAGGTGCTATCAGCCCATATTCACATAACACATTACTCAGCATGCTGTATTGCTCTTTACTCCTATATGGAGAGTTTGTTAAACTCCTGCCTGGGTGTTTAATTTGGTGATTGCAGGGTTAGCGCCAATCCTGCAGTACCCGTCAATTACGCTCAGTCTCCTTTTAAAAGCCCCTCGTGCTTATTTTAGGCTTGTGTAATTGACTCGAGTACAAATCTTACACCTATGACTCAGACGAGAACCACATTTCCTACCGTAGTACAACACGCCTCTCTGTACCTCTGATGTAACTCACTCGAGGGTCTCGCAGCTTATGTGCGACCTGTTCGATGATGAAAGCTCTTCCCTTATTGATTTTCCCCCACAGCGCTTAGAGCTCACACAAGAAGTTCCTTCAGACCTCACCCTGTGCACTGCATAATCAGCCCATTCTCCTAAGCCCCACTTCAGCTACAGTGCCATGCAGCTCGAGGACGTCTTAGGCCACAGTAATTAAAATCAAGCCTTTCCTTTATTGCTTCTCGTTTACTATCCTCATTGACGCTGATGTAGCGAATGAAGCTCTGTTCTGTTATACCCATTATCTGGTGTTCAGGTTTAGAGCTGAGTTTAGAGTCGGCTGTAGGAACTAGAGCAAACGCCAGCATCGTTATTGATATTTATTATGAGACTCAGAATCGCGCCTAGCTAACTCATGGCTTAACTTCACCTCGTACTTAACTAACTCACGACTTGAGTCGATTGACTTGCGAACTGACTCATGACTTACAAACTGACTTGTGAAGTTACAAAGTGACTCATGAATCAATTCGGACTTATACAGACATGCAACTCAAATCAACTCAACTGACTTACGACTCTAATTCACCCGTAACTGACTCAGGACTCAACTCCACCTTGTACTTAACTAACTCACAACTTGACTTGATTGACTTGCTTTCAATATCTTTGACTCATGACTCAATCCGAATGTACGCTTGACTGACTCATGACTCTGAGCTACTGCACATGTATGCTTAACTCACATGCAACTCAAATCAACTCAACTGACTTATGACTCTAATTCACCCGTAACTGACTCAGGACTCAACTCCACCTTGTACTTAACTAACTCACAACTTGACTCGATTGACTTGCTTTCAACTCTTTTGACTCATGACTCAATCCGAATGTACGCTTGACTGACTCATGACTCTGAGCTACTGCACATGTATGCTTAACTCACATGCAACTCAAATCAACTCAACTGACTTACGACTCTAATTCACCCGTAACTGACTCAGGACTCAACTCCACCTTGTACTTAACTAACTCACAACTTGATTGACTTGCTTTCAACTCTTTTGACTCATGACTCAATCCGAATGTACGCTTGACTGACTCATGACTTTGAGCTATTGCACATGGATGCCTAACTCATATGCAACTCAAATCAACTCAACTGACTTACGACCCTGATTCACCCGTAACTGACTCAGGACTCAACTCCACCTTGTACTTAACTAACTCACAACTTGACTCGATTGACTTGCTTTCAACATCTTTTGACTCATGACTCAATCCGAATGTACGCTTGACTGACTCATGACTCTGAGCTACTGCACATGTATGCTTAACTCACATGCAACGCAAATCAACTCAATTGATTTACAACTGTAAGCCGCCCTTAACTGATTCATGACAACCTGGACTCGGACTAAACTGTTTTTGATATATATATATTCACTCATTGACTATATCTGGCATATGGTATATAAACACCCATAGTAAATACGATAAATATGATATACACATTCATTGGATCACACAGTTTCTATTGGCCTCACTAGACGTCAGTCATGAAAACCGGGATTATGGTAGTATCTGTAGACATTCATGCAATTTTACACAAGTTCATAATAATCTCATTCTGTATATGTAGTCTGCTGAGGATGTTGGCCTTGTTGCCGCATCCAAACCGCATCTGTGGCTCATAATAAGAACATGCACCCTGCAAGACTAAATGGCATTGCCTTCCTCTTTCCTGTCCATTCCCTGTGTGTTTAAATCTTAAGCTTCCAGTCATTTCTGTGAATAACACACATTATTTGATTGTAGCTTCACATAATGGAAGCTTTCATTGATGCTGGAATTGAAAAGTTATCAGATGATTGATTTGATCCTGGAACCATATGAGTCTTTTGTGGCTCTGCGGCTCATTAGCCGACTGCTGGGAGGCACAAAGACTGATGTGTGTTCCCTCTTTGACCCCCCTGAATTTCTCAAAATCAGAAATTTTGTGGGTCCCTATAAATGAACTCAACATGTTATTCTGATTCTTTGAGTAAAACATCTCCATTACAAATCCAAGGCTTCCCACCCACCAATCAGCGAGCTTCTGGTTTTGCTAATCCTAACTGTTTGGAGATGCAGCACTGGTCTGCCTCAGGGTGGCGCCATAATAGATTGGTTCAACTAGCTGGTCCAAGCAACTATAACTATGCCTGGGATACCTTTAAAAACTTTACAATGTGTTTGCAGCAATCTGAATCTGTAAATCTAAATCTATAAACCTGTAAATGTAAATCTGAATCTGTAAACCTGTATCTGTAAATCTGAATCTGTAAATATAAATCTGTAACTTGTATCTGTAAATTTGAATCTGTATCTGTTAATCTCAAGACGTAAATCTGTCAATCTAAATCTGTAAACCTCTATCTGTAAATCTGAATCTGTAAATTTGAATCTGTATCTGTTAATCTCTATCTGTAAATCTGTAAATCTCTATCTGTAAATCTGAATCTGTAAATTTGAATCTGTACATCTGAATTTATAAACCTGTATCTGTAAATCTGAATCTGTAAATCTAAATCTGTAAATCTGAATTTGTAAATTTGAATCTGTATCTATTAATCTCAAGATGTAAATCTGTAAATCTGAATCTGTATCTGTTAATCTTAAAATGTAAATCTGTAAACCTATATCTGTAAATTTGAATCTGTATCTGTTAATCTCAAGACGTAAATCTGTAAACCTGTATCTGTAAATTTGAATTTGTAAACCTCTAACTGTAAATCTAATCTGTACATTTGAATCTGTAAATTTGAATCTGTATCTGTTAATCTCAAAATGTAAATCTGTAAAACTAAATCTGTAAATTTGAATCTGTATCTGTTAATCTCAAGATGTAAATCTGTAAACCTGTATCTGTAAATTTGAATATGTATCTATTAATCTCAATATGTAAATCTGTAAATCTAAATTTGTAAACCTCTAACTGTAAATCTAATCTGTACATTTGAATCTGTAAATTTGAATCTGTGTCTGTTAATCTCAAGACGTAAATCTGTAAACCTGTATCTGTAAATTTGAATCTGTAAATCTGAAAATCTGAATCTGAAAATCTAAACGCTATATGGATCCCGAATGCCTTCATATAGAAGAGTGTGCGTTCAGTTGTACAGTTTTCCCCAGTAAATGTATCTTTTCACTGTAATACTGTGGCCCCTTCCCAAAAATCATCATTACATTCACACACAGAAAGCTTATTTCGATTCCAATATCTCCTCTTGGTGCGTTATTTATTTTCGTCAGTGAGCATATATCAGAAAATCCATGGGTGATGGTGCAGAACCGAGGGCTACACTTGCATCTGTAACGCAGAGGCAATTTGCCCTACACTGTGTAGAAGACTGTAGCAGATCAGTCACAAAACTAGAGCCAGATGAGAAATGTGTGCTCCTCAGTAAACACAGCCCTCAGAAAAATTCCTTTATGCCATTATAGAATCCTACAAACTGGCTTTGATGGACTTGGCAGAAGCACTGCTTTCAGCACAATAGAGTGTTATGGATTTCTCTAAAGAAACAAAGACAAATTAAAGACAATAATTATTTATGCTGTCGTTTCTCCCGCCAAAATCCAGAACCAGCTAAACATCTTGCAGAGAGCTGAGAAAAAAACAATTGGCTGTGGATCGTTTCAGCATGAGTGCTACTGAAGCAAACTTCAGTGCATCGGTAGCATACTTACTGAAACTACTGAAAGTGCATTTCAGATTTCTTTTGCACACACTGAACATGTTTTATTTGCATCCTGCTAAGTGACTTAGCATTTAGAGCTCTGGTAGTTGTTCCCAGGGTTTCCAAGCTTGTGGCTCTCAATCCCCGGGTCTGCAAGCTTATCACTGTTGCTCTGGTACAAGGTCCCTGTGTCATGGCTGACTTTGCACTCTGACCTCAGCGGAGGCATCTCAGCATGGAATTGTAGAGGTTCCTAATGGTGTCCTGTGATAATCCATCCCATGTTCCCAGGGTTGTTCCCTCTGACTTCATCCTTCAAAGATTTGGTCATTGTGTGGGCAAGAGGCGCTTAGCGGTTAGAGCTCTGGGCAGTTGCTCCCAGGGTAGTGGCTCTCAATTCCCAGGTCTGCTTGGTTGCCACAGTCCAGGGGGTGCTGTGTCATGGCGGACCTCGTGCACTGACCTCAGCCTTTTAAGATTTGGTCACTCTGGGAGAAGGAGTGGCTTAGGGGTTAGAGCTCTGGCCAGTTGCTCCCAGGGTTCCAGCTCTCAGTCCTCAGGTCTGCCAAGCTGCCACTGTTGCTCCGCCTGGGACACTGTGTCATGGCTGACCCTGGGCTCTGACCTCAGCTGAGACATCTAAACGTGGAATTGTAGAGGTTCCTAATGGTGTCCTCTGAAATTCCATCCCATGTTCCCAGGGTTGTGTCTCTCAGGTCTGCTAAGTTGCCAGTGTTGCTCTCGTGGGCAAGACAGGCTTATGGTTAGAGCTCTGGGCATTTACTCCCAGGACTCCCAGGGTACTGGCTCTCAATTCCCAGGTCTGCTAGGCCACTGTTGTTCTGGTCCAGGGGCACTGTGTCATGGCGGACTTCATGCAGTGACCTCAGCTTTTTAAGATTTGGTCATTCTGGGAGAAGGAGTGGCCTAGGGGCTAAAGCTCTGGGCAGTTGCTCCGAGGGTTCCAGCTCTCAATCCCCAGGTCTGCTAAGTCATCTCAGCGTGGAATTGTAGAGGTTCCTAATGGTGGCCTGTGATAATCCATCCCATGCAGCTTGAATGTTCTCACACGGTTCCTGCAGATTGTGCGGTAGGGGTGGAGTGTTGAAAGCACATTTAATAGCATCCCACACATACGTCTAGCGATGGCATTGATCACAGTGCCTCCACACATGAATTCACTGGTCATCTCAATCAAGACAGAGGAGGAATTGACAGTCTGCCACGACATCGTTGCAGTCTTTGGCGACAATGACGTGGTATGAGCAGTCGCCGTAACGGTCTGTGTATTTGGTTCTTTGTCTCTTTGGTTTGAGTAGGTCTCCCAGACCCTTTATGATGCTGGTGCATGCCTGCAGTGCAATCCCTCTAGAACACACCCAACTACAGGGGTTGGACAATGAAACTGAAACACCTGTCATTTTAGTGTGGGAGGTCTCATGGCTAAATTGGACCAGCCTGGTGGCCAATCTTCATTAATTGCACATTGCACCAGTAAGAGCAGAGTGTGAAGGTTCAATTAGCAGGTAAGAGCACAGTTGGTGCACGTCTTGCTGGCGCATCTGTGACCAAGACAGCAAGTCTTTGTGATGTATCAAGAGCCACGGTATCCAGGATGACAGCATACCACCAAGAAGGACGAACCTCCACCAGCATCACGTAGTGACCTGGCCACTATCCTGCAAGAAGAATGGCTTAAACTCCCTCTGACCACTGTGCAGGACGCAGTATATGTCATTCCCAAGACCAACTGACGCTGTACTGGCCGCAAAAGGAGGCCCTACACCATACTAATAAATGATAGTGGTCTAAAACCAGGTGTTTCAGTTTCATTGTCCAACCCCTGTACTTCAATGGCTTCCAAACTGTTCCCTGTGGCATACAGGGCGAAGAACGCGACCAACACAACAGCACGAGTCAAAATGGACAGCACATGCAACAGCACGACCTTATATAGTCAGTCAGGTACAGGGATAAAGCACATCCCTGCTTACATCCTGCCAAGGCATGTCTCATGATGTCAACCCTACCCACCAAGTTTCACTCCTGTCGGTTGATTCCTTCTGGGAATCACAGTGCCTTATATTGAGAGTGTCATATGTATTACAGTATGTGTATAATGTATTCATTAATGTAACATTACCATATAATAAAACACACTTAAACACACATTTCTTTCACAAGGGTGCCCTTGACGCGCTGTGGACACTTAGCGTGCCGCGAGCTGCTGTATCATTAACGAAAATGAAAGGAGCCACAGTTTGTATTGGGAATGTATCACAGTCCACAGCACCACTCCAGATCAGATGGTCCAATTAAAAGGGCCTGTTCCACCCCCAGTTAAAGCTGCCCGCTGAGAGAGTCACTCTGTCAGGTTTGATCTCTGCAAAAGAAAATCCTTTCTCTGCCGTCCTTCGCCTCACGCTTCCCGCTTTCATCTGGCTCCGTCCTGAATCCCTCTTTCCTTTTAACATGGTGCCAGGAGGCCAAACACAGACGAAGACATATCTCGACATAATTAACGCTTATCATGTAAACATATTTCATCAGAGCAGGTTTAGGCGTGCGCCGTCCTAAAGAAGTCTGGATGCCTCTAAAAAGGAGCCTCAAATAATAATATATTAATGGTAGCACTATTTGTCTCTTTAATATGGAACGCTATGGACACTTTTCAAAATAAAAGTAATTTATTATTGAATCAATGAGAACTTTTATTTTGAAAAATGTCTCAATAAAATGTCATAGTACTCCATATTCATTTTGTGTAAACTATGTGGTCTTTATGACTGTTGATTTAAATATTCATGGTTATGTAGACACCCCTCAAGTTGAAGAGCTACCAGAACAGGAAAGTGCATGCTATGCTAAAATACATGCTAACAAAACAAATAATAATTAAAAATAAGTTAAACGGCCAGACAAAAAGAGCCCAAGTGTCAAAGCACTTTCTGGCCAAAGGCAACCGAGACTTTTATTTTGAAAAATGTCTCTCAATAAAATGTCATAGTACTCCATATTCATTTTGTGTAAAACTATGTGGTCTTTATGATTTAAATTGATTTAATAATTAATAGTTGATTTAAATATTCATGGTTATGTAGACATCCCTCAAGTTCAAGAGCTACCAGAACAGGAAACTGCATGCTATGCTAAAATATATGCTAACAAAACAAAATAATAATTAAAAATAACAGGCAACAGAGACTTTCATTTTGAAAAAAATCACTCAATAAAATGTACACTTAAAGAATGTTGATTTAAGCATTCAGAAATATTTCATGAAGTGCATGTAAGACGTTATGAGTGTGTCATGTAGACATGCAGTACATGGGTAAGGTCCGGTTATGACGTTTGTATTAGTTTATGTAGAGTGGTATTTCATTATCACATGGCCTTAACCTCTGTAACCGAAATCACTGATACATGCGACCAAGCTGTTCTGATTGGCTGTCCTGTGGGCTGAATCACTCCTTATGTCATTTGCATGAACGGATGGAGATGAACTGCTGGGGGCTGTGTATATGCAAATGAACTACCTTTATTGGCATCACCGAAACAATGAATTCAAAAAAGCCTGTTTCTGTAGCTCGGTTTAGCGTATATAGAGAGTTACTGGGAGTAAAACCATGCTTGTGCACCACATCAATAAAAAACACTTTATAATATTTTCTATACTGTATACGCCAATCAGCCACAACACTACAACCACCTTGCTGTGTCTGCACTTTATCAGATGCACTCTGTAGTTCTACATTTACAGACTGTAGTCCCACTATTCCTCTGCATACTTTGTTAACCCCATTTCATCCTGTTTATCAAGAGTCAGGACCCCCACAGGACCACCACAGAGCAGGTATTATGTAGATGGTGGGTCATTCTCAGCACTGCAGTGACACAGATGTGCTGGTGGTGTGTCAGTGCACACCGTTATGGTGTGAGTGGATCAGATACAGCAGTGCAACACTGTGTCCACTCACTGTCCACTCTATTAGACACTCTTTTAGACCTTGCTGGTCCACCTTGTAGATGTACAGCTACCTTCATTAGTGGCCACAGGATGCTGCCCACAGAACGCGGCCCACAGGATGCTGCCCACAGGACGCTGCCCACAGGACGCTGCCCACAGGACGCTGCCCACCTTGTAGATGTACAATCAGCTTCATTAGTGGCCACAGGATGCTGCCCACAGGACGCTGCCCACAGGATGCTGCCCACCTTGTAGATGTACAGTCAGCTTCATTAGTGGCCACAAGACGCTGCCCACAGGACGCTGCCCACAGGACGCTGCCCACAGGACGGTCCAGCTCTGTTCTACCAACTCCAGCACAACACACCCACTAACATCAGTGTCACTGCAATGCTAAGAATGATCCACCACCCACGTTATACCTGCTCTGTGGTGGTCCTCTGGGGGTCCTAACTCTTGATAAACAGGATAGAATTGGGTTAACCAAGAGAAATAATATGCAGAGAAATAGTGGGACTACAGTCTGTAAATGCAGAACTACGGAGTGCATCTGTAAAAGTGTAGATACAGGAAGGTGGTTGCAATGCCGAGAATGATCCACCACCCACATAACAACTGCTCTGTGGTGGGCCTGAACATTGAAGAACAGGGTGAAAGGGGGCTAATAAAGTACACAGAGAATCAGATGTACTGTAGATACAAGGAGGTGGGTTTAATGTTACAGCTGATGGGTGTATACTGTATATGCCTGATAGAGTAACATAGCTAATATGCTAATTTAGGTGGATAATTAGTTAAGTCTCGGTGGATTCACGCAGGAAGCAACAGGAGATGCAGCGTGTCACAATTAAGACGTGGATAGAATCATCAAGCAAATCCACTGAGAACATAGGTTCACTTCCAGCAGGAACCCTATTACTGTCACAGTAAGAGCTTAATAACGGTAAACACAAGTTGACGATTTAATTCATCACAAAAATAATATGGTAATATGGTACTAATAATAATCAATTCAGATTTTTATTTTATGGTGTTGTAGCTTTTTGCCCATGTAACCAGTCTGCAAAGTTATAAAGCCCAAAGCCAGAGGGCCAAGCTCTCTCCCACAGAAACCACCTTTCCTGTTACAAGATGACATCATCTCGCAACACAACCTCGTATCCACAATCCAAAAGGACAATTTGCATGTCCCCACACAGAGAGAGCTAAAGCAGTACAAACTGGCCACTCTGGAACGTCCCGTTGTAGTCTCGCTTGTCAAAGTGAACCTAACTGCAGCTGGTCCTACCGGACTTTCAGGATCGGACTCTGGCTCAAAGTGATACAGCGGAAGTGACACTATTGTAAGAACAGCCACAGCAGTGTGGGGGCGGAACTTGTAGTATGATGCCGTTCTGGCGGTGATTGGGTGAGTGACCAATTAGAGCATAATGGGTTCATCAGGAGGCGGGGCTTAAAGACACAGGAGCTCTAACAGAGCGTTTCAGACAGAGGGCGAATACACTTGTACAGTATGAGGGAACATCTTGTGTTTGGGTTTCTAGTGGACCTTAAAAATAAACAGAAGAACTTGCTTTCTCTTTTTCAGTCAGGCCCCCAATTCCATATGAACCTCTACCAAGCAAAATAGGCCCCTAAGAAAACATATTTTATCATAATCAACCTCGATATATATATATTTATATATATATATATACACACTCAGGAGACACATGTGGGTCCACTGGTGGGTTTGGATAGTAGGTAAAACAGCTATATCTGTGTTGTAGACACGGTGACCCCTGGTTCCCATTACCACAACGGAGTCTTTCACCAAACCACTCTGAATGATTTGGCTCGCATACCAACCACTGAACTCTGCAGACAGATGGTGGAACCTCTAAGCTAAAAATCGGGTGTATATTACGTGATTTCAGACGACAGCAATTCTTTCATCCATCATCTTTCACAAAGCGAGTCCTCAGAACGCTGTCCATAACTGCAGTCTGTCAGGCAGAGATCAAGGACAGAGAGCGAGCCTGACAGAGGAAAGAGAACAGCAGTGGAGAGACCATCTGATATGAAGTCAGAGAATGGCATATCACTGAACAGCATGTGCTGGACCAACTGACACAAAAGTAGAACTCTGGAAGGGTGAAATACGAGGATGCAAACTCGGTTCTAGCTCCAAAAATCCACTCTGGTTTTAGACTAAGATGCTAAACTTTAAACAGGCACTGAATTCAGATCTGTGTTCCCATTTTAAACTTTAAAGGCTTTATACTGGAAGGTTGATTGCACTCAGCCACAAGAGAACCCCATCAATTGCACCACAGCCCACAGCCTAAGGCTTTGTACTCATCTAGCTGATGCTTGCCATTGGATATGGTGGTCTTAGGCTCATGTGCGGCTCCTCCAGTGTATCACTTTCTGCTGGTCAGTGCTTTTCCAAGGTGCATGCGCAGTTAAACTCTTGTGTACGTTAAAGTAGCTAAATTCACTCAGGAGAAGGACTGTATGGACACTTGTACATATCACAGTGCCAATTGTATGCCATTAGACTTGGCCATGTGGAACCATGTGGAGCTGCCCCCAGAAGGAGGTGTCAGATTGCAAGGCTATCGGGAAAGTAGATGAAGGTTGCCAGGAACAATGACTTATTATAAAGGTAGACTAATATGGGTAATATTTATTGGGCTGCACATACAGAAGTAGTGTTTCTCAGTATGCCAGACATCTCAGCATGGAGTTGTAGAAGTTCCTAATGGTGTCCTGTGATAATCCATCCCATGCAGTTTGTATATTTTCACACAGTTCCTGCAGATGTTGTGGTGGAGATGGGAGTGACACCACGCCTTCCGGACATATAATGGATGACAACAAAACGCTCATCCTGGTGCTGAGCATGGTGGCTTCATACACTGACTCAACCAAGACAAAGGTGGGTCCATGACAGTCGGATATGACACTATTGCAGTCTTTGGCATGAAGTTGGTGTACTAGTCTGTGTTAATGTAGTCCTGCATCATGTAGACGTCTGCCAATGGTGCTGGCACAAACAGGAAGACTCATGGAGGGCGTCACTACTCACTCAATGGTGGCTGTTGGGTCAGTGGAGGAGGTACAGTGATAGGGTAACCTCCCTGCTGAAACCTGAATCATTCGAATGTCTCGCAATGTCAAACCTACCCACCAATTGTTTTCCCTGGCGGTTGATTCCTTGTGGGCAGGTTGATTCCTTGTGGGCACAAACAGGAAGACTCATGGATGGCGTCACTACTCACTGAATGTCCGCAATGGTGGCTGTTGGGTCAGTGGAGGAGGTACAGTGATAGGGTAACCTCCCTCCCTGAATCATTCGAATGTCTCACAATGTCAAACCTACCCACCAATTGTTTTCCCTGGCGGTTGATTCCTTGTGGGTGCAACCGTTTCTTGATGAGTTTATGTGGTTTCTGAGCATGTATGACTCTTACCTATAATAATAGACAGGTATGGATCAAATTCAAGCTTCTAATTGGCCTGAATTTCTTGACTGACCAACTGTGATAACATGAGAAAAATGGAAAAGTGGTTAATATGATTATTAATATGATCCTACCTCAATAACTTCAGCCATAGGCATGATGGTGTTGGTCTTGCGGGATCCAATGCGAAACTTGGCAGCCTTGTAGATCTTCCAGTACACAAAGAGCACCACGCAGAGAGGCAGGTAGAAGGCCCCAAATGTTGAGAAGACAGTGTAGAAAGGTTCCTGGCTCACCTGGCAGGCCAGAGCCTCCTCAGAGTACGTTTCTCCCCAGCCAAAGAGTGGCGAGAGGGAGATGACAGAAGACAGAAGCCAGGTCAGTCCGATCATCACGTTGGAGATCCTTTTGCGAGTCTTGAGCGTGTACTCCAAGTGCCGCGTGATGGACCAGTACCGGTCTAGGGCTATAGCCGTCACGTTCCAGATGCTGGCCGTGCAGCAGAGGACATCACAGGAGATCCAGACTTGGCAGAGGATCCGGCCCAGGATCCAGCGCCGTCCATAGAGTTCCCGCACAAGGCTCAGCGGCATCACCAGACCAGCCACCATCACGTCTGAGATAGCCATGGAGGCCACCAAGTTGTGGGGGACACGATGGAAGGTCCGGACCCTCAGGATAGTCACGAGGACTAGAAGATTCCAGACGAAGGTAGCCACCACAAGCATAGCCAGGAGCGTGAGCGTGAGAACACTGAAGACGGAAAATGGACGGTACAAGTTACCCGATTCTGGTCCAGTGGAGAGGTTTGAGGAAAGGGTGGTAATGTTGAGCTGGGGCATGTTTGCAGTCCAGGGATTACAGTCCTCTGATCTGTTGTGGTCAACCCTGGTGCCAGCAAAGAGAGGTTTGCAAGGTAGGTTAGCAGGAAGGGAACTACCGGCCAGCAACCGGCCAGTGGCCAATTTGAATCCCAGGAACGGTTGGATATTCTTGGTTGACTGGGCCAAAGATCAGGATCCTAGGTATGGCCCAGCATGCCACGATGCCTGTGGGCCAGGCACTTCAGTCCGATTGCTGCATGTGGTGGTGCTCCCACTTGCTAGGCATCCAAATCAATGTTCTACTGTAAAATGAACTGATAACTGAAGCATAAGTTATCTTACACTAGTAGACAGCTTGATCAGCCATGACCATGCCTGGAGACTTTCTCAGCTGCTCCGTAAAAGGCGACCGCTGGGCTTCACGTGCATTTCAGGCGTGCTCCCAGATTTACGGCTCCACATTTCTGTCCACCGGCGACCGAGGGCTGCCGGAGCTCCAGCTGCTGTCAAGCTGATTAAGAAGAGCAATCACATTATGCTCGGGCATGGTGTGAGTCAGGAAATTGGAGCCTCCAGATATTTTGAAGGAGTTCACTTGCAGACACGGGTTAGAGGTTGCAAGGGGTTCCATCCTGCAACACAAAGGTATAGGAAAGACGGTAAGAAGAAGGAAGTAATCAACTCTTCTCCTCCTTAACAATACATGCCAACCCTCCAGGTACTCTAAACCATTTTCTCATGCTGGGAAGACTCTCCAGCTTACTGTATCCAGATCCCGGCCTTTAGCAGGCAAGAGTCTGCTTTAGCATCAACCATGGTGCCAATGCATCAGCAGTTTACTCACGAAATGCATGGAGAGAGAGGGGGGTGGCCGAGAGAGAGAGGGGGGTGGGGGCAGAGAGGAGCCGATAGCTGTCATCTCCTCACTCAGTCCCTCTCTGCTCCTTGCACATAAACAGGTCTTTTACCCTCATGCGCAGATAACAAGCCACAAAGCCACTTCAACACACTTGCTACTCCGTCCAGTTGGAGACTTCACCTCCCTCCGCCTTCCGGCACCATCGTTCCCCCCGTTTTTACCTTCGGACAGACGGAGTAAAGCAATGTCATGTTTGTTTCTGATCGCTGTAATTACGATACTCTCCCGCTGCCCGTGTGTAGGAGTGAATGAACAGGAGTGGAGGACTATTTATGGACCAGCACATGCTCCAATGAGATTTCAGGCTCCAACACAAGCCAGAATGATTCCCTCAGACGTCGATTACATAAAGCATACGCGCAGGTACTCGAGTCGTCCGTCCTTTTAATATCCAGAAATCCAGGAGCTGATTCCGATTCCAATAATCCCAGTTACAAAACACCACAGCGGGCAGGACCATGCTAATATGTGCAGTGCTGTATTCATTTCATCTGACCATATCAAAGGAATCTTACATTTACATTTAAGGTATTTAGCAGACACTCTTATCCAGAGCGACTTACAAGCGTGCTTACTGCTCCGTTGGATAATATTCCAGCTAGTGTAGAAAGGTTAGAGCCTAAAACTCACCATGAGCTCAGACACTGCCCGAACAGGGGGCCAGTGCTGATACCTAGAGATCAATACACAGACATAAAGCAAGTAAAGCATTACCTGGCAACCCCAGCCCAGCCCTCATACCTATAGAGGTGAAAAGGTCATTATAAGTGCCACACGATACACACAATTTACACCTCTATCACTTAGGTGCATTACGAAGAGACGGGTCTTCAGTCTGCGTTTGAAGACCGCGAGAGACTCCGCTGTTCTGACGCCCAGTGGGAGTTCATTCCACCATCTGGGAGCCAGGACAGAGAAGAGTCTGGACGCTTGTCTTCCATGAGTCCTCAGGGATGGCGGGTCGAGACGAGCTGTGCTTGAAGCGCGAAGGGTTTGAGGTACAGCTCGACTCTTCACCATTGCCATAAGGTAGGGAGGCGCTGGTCCATTCTTGGCTTTGTAGGCCTCAGAGTTTTAAATCTGATGCGGGCAACAACAGGAAGCCAGTGAAGGGAGCGCAGCAGTGGAGTGACGTGGGTGAAGGTTGAAGATGAGGCGGGCTGCAGCGTTCTGGACAAGTTGCAAGGGCCTGATGGCCCGCAGAGGAAGACCAGCCAGGAGCTAATGCTACCTGAACTCATGCAGGACACTGGGGGCAGGGGGTTGGGGGGGCGGGGTGCTGAACGTGTACCTAGATTCCTCAGGTGTGAGTACGCTTTGGCACCGTCAGCGATGTTTGCCAGTTTATCATTACATTACAAAGAACGATTTCCTTTCGATCTCCACTTTCATTACCCAAAATGCACCTGAACTTTTGAGGCACGCATCGTGTACAATACCGCACACTCTCTCTGCAAGCCAGAGTCAGCACTTGATGGGTAGGTTTGACACCACTGGTTCCACTGACCTCCATTAAAGTTAAAGGAGGTTTTTGGCCTCTCCTGTAAAGCTGCCATTTTGGAGATACCCATTTTTCTTTGGGCAGCGACGATATGCTATATGTCACATGTGGATGACTACAAAAGTGAGATGGTGGTAGGTGGCATAGATATGCTACCTAATGCTACCTAAACTCATGCAGCAGACTGGGTGAGGGGGGGTGCGAGGAGGGCTGAACGTGTAGCTAGATTCCTCAGGTGTGTGGATGCTTTGGCGATGTTTGCCAGTTTATCATTACATTACAAAGAACCATTTCCTTTTGTTCTCCACTTTCATTCCCAAAATGCACCTGAACTTTTGAGGCACGCATCGTGTTCACTACCACACACTCTCTCTGCAAGCTGGAGTCAGCACTTGATTTCTTAATACCTGGAATCAAGGAATTGATTCCCTTTGGGTTTGACTCCCAAACCTACTAGTCCGGTATTGGTTGTCTTCCATCACTGAAAGGCCAACACAGTACCACCTTTAGCTAAGAACAGAAGACACCATGAGCTGTGAGAACTCCTAGCATATGCTACAAGGTAACTAGCAGTGTGGATGGTTGCCATAGTCACATTACATTTGTCTTGTAATGCATTATGGTTCCTAAATTTAGAACTCACATTACTGTTACTCTCATCATGTGACTCAAGACAGGCCACAAATGGAAGACCACATTTTACATACACACAATAGATTGAATGTGTGGCACAAGAGTGTGACATGCAAACTGTGCCCAAGCCAGAAACAACCGCTCATGCTGTGAACACATCAAATCTCCCCAAGCACCTGCAAAGACAACACACGAACATGAAGCCAGTAGCACAAGACCCCCAGACCCCGAGTCATGCTCCAGCTGAGTGGATGACGACCCAAACCAAGCAGCCGAAGCTTGATTTTCGACAGGCCACATGAACAGGCTTGTAGCCTGGAGGAAATGCTGAGTGTCTCTACAGCAGAATCCCCATAACAGATAACAAGAGACAGACAGCCACCGTCACCACCTTTATTAAAGAGCACGGAGCAAAGAACTTGTGCATGTCCCTCTTATTAGGATAGTGATTTGTGCTGATATGTGGACATTAATAAGGTGTAACATTAGACATTTACGACATTTAGCTGACGCTCTTATCCAGAGCGACGTACAAGGTTAATCATATTACAGGTAGGCCAGTGTAGTGTTAGGAGTCTTGCCCAAGGACTCTTATTGGTGTAGCACCATGTAGTCACCCAGAGCAGGATTCGAACCCCAGTCTCCCACATGTGGTGGTGGCTCCCTGGAGGGTAGTGGTGTTATCCGCTGAGCTACACCAACCACCATTAGAGGCTAGTGGTGGCTAGCACCTTACTAAAAAGTGATGTAATGATTAGTTTAACAAATAACTTTTCCCACCCCAAGGCCTGCGTGACAACAGCTACAAACCATAGCTCCCCACCAAAAAACCTAAAATCAGTTTTTATGAATACACACACTTGTAAAACGACCATCCTTAAAGAGTCAGCCAACAGGAATGAAACTTGGTGGGTACACATGACGCACATGACGTAGGCAAGGATGGACCTTATCGCTGTACATAACTGACCCAACAGCCACGACCAGTGGACCTTCAGTGAGCATGGATGTTCTCCATGAGTCATCCGTTAGTGGCAGCACCATTGGAGGATGGTTGTATGACGCAGGACTACATGCATGCAGACTGTTACAATGACTGCCATTAACAAGACGTCACTGTTATAATGGCATTGGCGTCATACCAGACTGTCAAGGAGTGACTCAGAATGGCAGTGGGTCATCTTTAATGAGTCACACTTTTGTCTTGGTGTAGACGACCAATGAATCCTTGTGTGGAGGCACGGTGATCAGTGATCAGATGAACGATCACAACCTGGTGTCACTCCACCTCCACCCCAACCACAAATCTGCTGAAACTGTGTGAAAATATTTAAGCTGCATGATCACAGGACACATTTAGGAACCTCTACAACTCCACGCTGAGACCATGCTGAGAGTCAGTACTTCTGTATGTGTAGCTTAATAAATATTCCCCATATCAGTCTCAATGTATCATCATGTATTGTTCCTGGTAACCTTCATCTTCCTTCCCAACAGCACTGCAATCCCACACTTCCCTCTTGGGTGCACATATTCTTTTGGTGTGTGTGTGTGTATATATATATATATATATATATATATATATATATATATATATATATATATATATATATATATATATATATAGAGGGGTTGGACAATGAAACTGAAACACCTGTCATTTTAGTGTGGGAGGTCTCATGGCTAAATTGGACCAGCCTGGTGGCCAATCTTCATTAACTGCACATTGCACCAGTAAGAGCAGAGTGTGAAGGTTCAGTTAGCAGGTAAGAGCACAGTTCTGCTCAAAATACTGCAATGCACACAACATTATGGGAGACATACCAGAGTTCAAAAGAGGACAAACTGTTGGTGCACGTCTTGCTGGCGCATCTGTGACCAAGACAGCAAGTCTTTGTGATGTTATAAGAGCCACGGTATCCAGGGTAATGTCAGCATACCACCAAGAAGGACGAACCACATCCAACAGGATTAACTGTGGACGCAAGAGGAAGCTGTCTGAAAGGGATGTTCGGGTGCTAACCCGGATTGTATCCAAAAAACATAAAACCACGGCAGAATTACATTTACGGCATTTAGCTGACGCTCTTATCCAGAGCGACTTACAAGGTTAATCACATTACAGGGAGGCCAATGTAGTGTTAGGAGTCTTGCCCAAGGACTCTTATTGGTGTAGCACAGCATCACCCAGACCAGGATTCGAACCCCAGTCTCCCACATGTGGTGGTGGCTACTTTGGCGGGTAGTGGTGTTATCCGCTGAGCTACACCACGTTGAGTGTAAGTTGAGGGAGAGTTAAGTGCACCTCAACTCTCCCTACACCATACACCATACTAATAAATGATTGTGGTCTAAAACCAGGTGTTTCAGTTTCATTGTCCAACCCCTGTACATACATATGGTTATATGTCATTACTAGCCCACTACAAAACAACTTCCCCTATCTCCCCCTCACTACAGGCCCCATGGCCCACTAGAGGGTGCAGCCCACAGACTGATAAACCCAGTATTACAGCATGCCTGCCACAGGCTTCATTCTGGAGTGAGCAGGCTCATGCTCCAAAGCTATCTTCAAACTCATGATTTCGGCCTTTACTTATTTTTCCGAGAAAGCAGGTACACCAGCACCGCTCCTCCTTACAGTCGGAAATCCGCTAAATGAATTGTAACAGCAATTACATCTGTGTCTTTCCAACAGAGGGACTGCGCGTGGCTATTCCATTACCCTGTATAATTAGCTTTAAGTGTCCTGTTAGCTTAAGGCCGTTGCTGAGCTTTGCAGTATCTTCTGCTGACCCAGCCATTCTGAGCACTCAGTTATGATCTAATCTGCCCTTGTGACAGCCAATTATGTTCCCCTTTGTCATAAATTAGACCCATAACTCTTTCAGTGGCAGCTGTGAAAGACCTCAAACTGTCAAATTAACCTCGGGCCTGAAAAAAATGAAGGGCGTGATTTGCGATCGTTTTTTCGGTTCTCTTTAGCGTTAAACATGCTCGCCCGCTGTGCGTTATCACCGGCATAAAGGCTGCATAGTCCTTGAGGGTTCAAACCTGCAGATTTGAGCCATTATGAACCCTTGTAATATTATAATTTGTATTCAGCTAACTTAGAGAAATACTCTGACCAAATGAGAAATGTAACCAGCGGTATATCTGGTGTGAACAGGCAAAGATATTGTAGCACAGTTAGTTTTTCAGCAGCTGAATCCCAAAAGCTCCCTGCTTCCTAAGATCTGGCTTCTACACCAAAACGTATGGAACTGTGTGCACACGGCTGAATCCCTAATGGTTGTTTATTAGAGATATGGTGCACTGCTGGTTGAAGGAACCACTTATCCCACACAGTGCACTATGTAGAAAGTCATTTAAGATTGACCCAGTGTTTTTGCTCAGGACTCGGACGCGCAGCGTGTTGTTTTAAACAGAAGGTCTTGTCTGTAGACAGAGCTGAGCTGCCCGTGTGGGCTGCGTTTCACGTGCAGTATGAGTACCCATGTCGGGTATTGCCGGTCAGTTTCGTACAGGCTGAGTAATAAATCCCAGGTTCTGTCTGTACACAATGGCCGATTTAGACGTGCAGCGTGAGCTGTCGGCCAACAACAAGATTTCTAGAATCACACAGCGCAGTGTATGCCAGGCTCTTAAGGTGGATGGAACTCGAAATGTTTATTTTGTGCACTAGCTGGTAAGAGCAGCATCAATGCAGACAACTAATACTACCGCAACCTAGCCAAACACTGCATTGCAGCTCGCTTCTCAGAAATAAGGCGGCTGAGTAAAGTGAGTAAGTCCTGCAGTTTTGGCAGGATCTTTTAGAACAAAAGATTCAGTGGTGGCATAATTTATATCCATATTAAACTGCAAAGAGACTATGGCTATAGCCCATTAGCCAGACCCTAAACACACCCCCGGTCTAGCTCCAGTTCTGGAGAGACAGAAGGCTACTATCAACTTATCGTCGCTGTCCACTGAAGAACATGCATCTCCACTTTTGTCCATTTTTACTTTTATACATCAGCTGCTGTTTACACTGCGTGAGAATCTCATAAAGAATGGACCAACAGAAATGGCCCAAAACTGTTTGGAAAGATGTCTGGTTCCATTGACTTCCATTAAAGTTAAAGGAGGTTTTTGGCCTCTCCTGTAAAGCTGCCATTTTGGAGATACCCATTTTTCTTTGGGCAGCGACGATATGCTATATGTCATATGTGGATTATTACAAAAATTAGATGGTGGTAGGTGGCGTAGATATTACACCTATTCCAATCAGATTCCAGTCCCATAACCCCATCCCTGCTTTTAATGCCTAGGCTACCTCCCCTGTGGAAAAGATGCTTCTGGTCGTGTCTCACACACAGAAGCGTTCTGTAAAACTAGTCCAGGATGTGGTGGAAGTTAGTAAATAGCAGGAGGCCGCCCTCCAGACAGCTGTTGGCCAAAGCAAGCACAATGCCAGACGTCTGCTGGCCTCCTCCATCCTAAGGTGAAGGGAACAAGCTAAAATCCCCCATGTTTGACTGTTCTCTGACTGAGCAAGTGTAAAGCTCATGTCTGGTGTATATTCAGTGCTAAGTAAATACAGCGTCTGTTCATTGTCTTTACTGAGTGCTAAATGTAAGCTAGGTTGTGAACGCAGAGTGCTTTTATTAGGGGCAGCCCAATACCCTACATCCGAATAACAGGCAGGGGTCAAAACACAGGCAGGCGACATCAGCGATATAACCAAAAACCCAGAACCAGGAGACAAAGCAAGGAGCAAACACAGGCAAACCAAAGACATGAAAATCAGAACTGTGGTTGGGTACATGGAGACTTCCCCAATAACAGTGTCACCAAACGGGTTTAGGTAGCAGTCTCAATGAGTCCAGTACCAGGTATACTGCAGGCAAATGCAATGGGTGCAGTGGGTGGAGCCAGAGAGGAACCAGAAAAGAAAAACCAAGTCCAAAGCTATGCACAGTACCGTGCAGGACCAGGAGGGGGTAGTATGTGACATAATGCTACCCTGGTTGTACTTACTAGCCTACAGATCAGCAAGGCTAGCAGTCAGATTTGGTTGAGACCATAGGGATTCCCATTGGCTGATCAAAGAAGAACTAAGATCTTTTACACAGTCGAGTGGAAAAGTCTGAGCACATTACCGTATGTTTAGTAGATGGGCATGCACTTTTCTTATTCAGTCCTAATAGGGAAAACCGTACGATTTCCTGGAAACCATAAGTTAGATCTAAAAACTGCATAGAAGCACACTATTCCCAATCCCACCGAGCATTCCAGAGTTGGAACGATGTTGATAACTTAAAAACTGGCACTAGTTAGCAGACCAAAAAAAGGGTTTACCAGGAGGAAGGAGAAGATACCATTGGATAAAGATTTACTGTACATCGCACAATCATAAATAAGTGAACTCTGTCAGACCAATGAAGTCCAGTGATACAATCATCCACTGGAGAATACTTGTAGGCCAGAATGCATTGGTAGCCTCTTTCTGCAGTGCCCCCAATGACCATTCCACCACATGTGTGTTAAGCTGCTAGCGAGCAATGAGGGGTTAAAGGGAGGGGAAAGGCAAAAGTGTACAGCCATGCAAAAACCAACCAGCTGCATAACAATCCCGTATCCCCAGCACAATAAACATAACGCATTTCAACAAGTGCTGACTTTCTCGTTTACCAAAAAGGATAAAAGCCTGTTTCACTTTGAAATATATTCCATCTACATTCCATTAGACAATGTATTAGTTTATGTCTAAAATGAAAGGCCGTGCAAATTTAAACTCAAGTTGGAAGACAATCTAGGTAGATCTTGTATGCAGGACGGTAATCTAGGGGTCCGAGTGTGTGCCAGCAGCGGTAAACAGTCAGCGGGGGGCCGACCACATCAAACCAGCAGACCGGTACATGCTTGCTATTTGAGAAAAAAAACGTGTTGGCCTGAAATGATCACATCTAGCAATCAAAAACATGGCCACAAGTTCGCTGCAGTCAGGGAGCGGAGAAAGCAAGGTGGGGGAACAGCCAGTCTGAGTAGGACTCCAGTTTCCGTCACCTGAATAATGGGAGAATGATTCCCCTCTCCCTTCTGCCTAAACTACATAACTGCGTTCCCGAAAATCTCTTTAGGGAGCGACTCATGCTTTGTGAGTCCTCATTGTCTATATGATGCATTAGCGTAATGCATGCTGGGTATTGTAGTGACATGAAAATATGAAGTCCATATCTATTAGACCAGTGCAACACAGAGGGGGTGCGCAGACTTAATGGTTCCTAATTCCTGCTGGGCTGGGGAGGAAGGCGGGATGAATAAACGACACATGCAGAGGTGTGGATCAGTGTAGCTGGGGTGTGGATTTGTGTTTGGGGATCTACAACAGATGAGGATGTACTTTTTCATCCCAGTTTTTCTGAAAACCTTAAGTCTGATCAAACAACCGCACTCAAGCACACTATTCCCAAATTAGACCCAACATTCCAGAGTTGGAACGGTGTCCATATCTTGATAACTGCGGGACTAGTTAGGGGTGTACCAGAAAGAAGAAGAAGGAGAGGAAGATAAACTAGAAAATTAGTATGGCTGTGGAATAGAGTTTGGGGATCTGCCCTAGGGTAAAGGAAACTATAGGGTTTGAGTAGGGCCAAAAATGAACAGGTATAAATGTGGGTAAGACCAATGTTGAATATGTGCTTTGGGGTTGGCTCTGAGAGTATGTCTAACAGTGTCTGTCAGTCAAACAGGAGTACAGTAGATGGGCGTGTACTTTTCTCTCTCATTCATTCACACTGGGGGAAAGAAATTAGATATTTAAATTCAAAATAAACATTTTTCTACCTGTATGGAAGCACATGATACCCAATCAGACTGAACATTCTGGAGTCGGAATGGTGTTGATAACTTGAAAACTGGGGAACTAGCAGACAACAAAAAGCTATACCAGAAAGAAGAAGAGGAAAAAACATATACCATCAGATAACAATATATTTTGGAATGCAAAACAATGCGCAACCTTAAATATGTGAATCGTGTCAGCCTAAGACCCTTATGAAACGATAATATATGGCAATGCATTGGAAAATATAGTGCAATATATTAAATAATATAATACCATATATGGGAAACGAGTGCATATATTTTGCATATATTTATATAGTGATAAATATATTAGAATATATTGTATAATACATAAGGAATTGCCGCTTTTCATATATTGTATGTATGGTAGTATAATATATATTTACTTATATATTGTAATATATTTCATTTTATATGTAATAGACATCATATGTATTTCTCCATATGTGTTTGCATATATGATAATATATATAGTTTTATATATGTGAGAATATTTTCATACATACATGTGGCAATATACAGTATGTATATATTCTCACATATATAAAACTATATATATTATCATATATGCAAACACATATGGAGAAATACATATGATGTCTATAACATAAAATAAAATATATTACAATATATAAGTAAATATATATTATACTACCATACATACAATATATATAAAAAGGGGCAATTCCTTATGTATTATACAATATATTGTAATATATTTATCCCTATATAAATATATGCAAAATATATGCACTCGTTTCCCATATATGGCATTGTATTATTTAAAATATTGCACTATATTTTCCAATACATTGCCATATATTATCGTTTCATAAGGGGAGGTCAAGTGATACAATCATCCAGCGGAGAATTCTTTACGCCCGGATTTTTCCCAATGCTTTGGTAGCCTCTTTCTGCAGTGCCCCCAGTGGCCATTCCACCACATGTGTGTTGAGCTGCTAGCGAGCAATGATGGGTGAAGGGGAAATATGAACAGCCATGCACAAACCAACCCACTGCATAACAATCCTGTATACCTAGCAGAGTAAACAAGACGAATTTCATGTTTACCTGTAAGGACAAAACTCCGTTTCACTTCTGGTTTCTATTAAAATATATTCCATCTACACTACAGTCCAAAACCTGACCTACATAAGAGGCGGAAATGGCGCTCGTTCATGTACCCGCTATTAGTTTAGGTAGATTTCTCACCACAGCTTTCACTGGACATGCTAAATCGTCATATCAGGGAACTGCTGAGGGGCGATGTGACATCCAATCAAGTCCATTATTCTTGTCCATCTTACATCTACCTCGTTTATTACAAATTGAAATAGGGCCTCGGTCTTCGGAAGCTAATCAGGGATGCTGCCAGGGACATTGGAGCGGTCAAATACATCAAGACATTAAAAGGGCTTTTTTATTCACACCGCGGCAGAGGGGAACATTGCAAAATGTCACATCAATGAAGTGACAGCGAGAGGGGCTTTTCAGCCACGCGCTGATTACAGTGTCAGATTCGCCGGAACGTTCGCTGAGGTCTGGCTGTTTTATTGGCACTGGACCGAGATGACCATCACATTGTAATTCTTCTCAGTGGCTGCTTTACCGTGAGCGAAAATAGCTAACGGCCTGGGACGGCTGGGAACGGTCGGCATATGTCCCATGCCGATTAATGGGTTTCTGATTACCCATAGTGCTTCTCATTACTCGGCTCACACAGCAGCAAGCCCAAAGCCTACCCTGTCACAGCCCATGGAGGCCTTCTCGATATCCACCACTCTATAGCCTCATTATCTCACGGTTACTGTGGCTTCCCAAAACAGGATGGGAGTTGAGGCATTGGTTCAAACCCAGATTTATACAGGGTACCCATTTAGGTCAGGTGAGGTCAAATCAGTCAAGAGGTACACTCATCCTCAAACAAATAGTTGCACACGGAAGGAATTGTGGGATTGCAGTGCTAATGGGGAGGAGGATAACGGTTACCAGGAACAATCAATGATGATACATTTAGACTGATATGGACGATATTTATTGAGCTACACCTACAGAGGTCTCTCAGCATGGGGTTGTAGAGGTTCCTAATGGTGTCCTGTGATAAATGGGATCTATAAAGAATCTATCTTCCTATCTATCTATCTATCTATCTATCTATCTATAGTGGGGTGCGAAAGTTTGGGCAGCCTTGTTAATTTTCCTGATTTACCTTTATAAAGCATTGATTGTTTGGATAAAAAAATTGCGTTAATTATATCATATAGGGGACAAACACAATGATATTTGAGAAGTGAAATGAAGTTTATATGATTTACAGAAAGTGTGCAATAATTGGTTAAACAGAAGTAGGCAGGTGCATAAATTTGGGCACTGTTGTCATTTTATTGATTTCAAAACCTTTAGAACTAATTATTGGAACTCAAATTTGGTTTGGTAAGTTTAGTGACCCTTGACCTCCATACACAGGTGACTCCAATGCTGAGAAAGGGTATTTAAGGGGGGCAATTGTAAGTTTTTCTCCTCTTTGCATCTTCTCTGAAGAGTCGCAGCATGGGAGTCTCAAAACAACTTTCAAATGACCTGAAAACAAAGATTGTTCACCGTCATGGTTTAGGGGAAGGATACAGGAAGCTATCTCAGAGATTTCAGCTTTCAGTCTCCACTGTGAGAAACATTGTGAGAAAATGGAAGACCACAGGCACTGTGGAAGTCAAGGCTCGAAGTGGCAGACCAAGAACAATCTCGAATAAACAGAAGTGAAGGATGTTGAGAACAGTCAGAGTCAACCCACAGACCAGCACCAAAGACCTACAACATGATCTTGCTGCTGATGGAGTCACTGTGCATCGTTTAACTATTCGGCGCACTTTACACAAGGAGATGCTGTATGGGAGAGTGATGCAGAGGAAGCCTTTTCAGCCCACATCACAAACAGAGCCGCTTGAGGTATGCTAAAGCACATTTGGACAAGCCAGCTTCATTTTGGAATAAGGTGCTGTGTTATTTGGGCATGACAAGGGCTGTTATGCATGGAGGAAAAAGAACACAGCACTCCAAGAAAAACACCTGCTACCTACAGTACAATTTGGTGGTGGTTCCATCATGCTGTGGGGCTGTGTGGCCAGTACAGGGACTGGGAATCTTGTTAAAGTTGAGGGATGCATGGATTCCAATCAATATCAGCAGATTCTGGAGACCAGTGTCCAGGAATCAGTGATAAAGCTGAAGCTGCGCCTGGGCTGGATCTTCCAACAAGACAACGACCCTAAACACTGCTCAAAATCTACTAATGCATTCATGCAGATGAACAAGTACAACGTTCTGGAATGGCCATTACAGTCCCCAGACCTGAATATTATTGAAAATCTGTGGTGTCACTTAAAGAGAGCTGTCCATGCTCGGAAACCATCAAACCTGAATGAACTAGAGATGTTTTGTAAAGAAGGATGGTCTAAAATACCTTCAGCCACAATCCAGACTCTCATTAGAAGCTATAGGAAGCGCTTAGAGGCTGTTATTAGGATCTACTAAATATTGAGTTAAGGTTTTTTTTGTGGTGCCCAAATTTATGCACCTGCCTACTTTTGTTTAGACAATTATTGCACACTTTCTGTAAATCATATAAACTTCATTTCACTTCTCAAATATCACTGTGTTTGTGCCCTATATGATATATTTAACAGAATTTTTTTATCCAAACAATCAATGCTTTATAAAGGTAAATCAGGAAAATTAACAACGCTCCCCAAACTATCTATCTATCTATCTATCTATCTATCTATCTATCTATCTATCTATCTATCTATTCTTTAGACAATGAGTGCATTTGGTGTCCGAAGTCTGACAATCAGTATTGTGCTAACTAAGTGGAAGCTGGCACGCTCCAATAAACTAAAACACACCAAGCAGAGGATTGCAACGCAGCAGCTGGAAACGTATGGCTTCAGGATCCACCTGCTGAATGTAGCTAACAATGTTATCAATGGGACTGAACTGAGAGACTGAATTAAAATAAATTCAATCATCCTAATTAAGCACTAAAGATCTACCAGACAAGTGTGGTTTGTCAAAGTATCATCAGATATCCATCAATACATCTCTTCTCTCCACCCTCCGCTCTCCTCTTTGCCCCTTTCTCGTTTTCTCCTCCGGGGTCTTTCATCGTGTGTGCTTTGAGCCGTGAAACAGCCCCCAAACACGCTCCACAGTGAGGGAGCTGTATAGGAGGTTTTGCTTGGCGGCGTCTTATTAATGAATTTCGACAGCTGCCCTCGGGCGCCTTCGGCTCTGCCTTCACCGCACAGTAGTTGTCACTTTAGCGCTGGTGCCACAGGAGTGACAGGTAGTGGCATGTGTTCCGTTTTGTTATCTTATTTGAGATTGCAGACGAACGAGATGGTTTCACAGGACTCCCGGTTGTGGGTTTTTTTTGGGGGGGGGTAGATGGCAACGTGTGAAAATAGCAGGGCAGCATTTAACAGCATTTGAATGTGTTGCTGTTAGTATTAATTCACAAACTCACCCAGGAGAACACTGATCTTCACACTTCATGATTAAACTCAAACTGTAGTTCAAGGTATATCCAGCAGGTGGCCACAGCTCATTAATGAGCAGGCCAAAGCATGCTGTACTGTTCTGTCAAAAGAATAGTTGCACTAATTGTATAGCCCAGAAGGAATCAACCGACAGGAATGAAACTTGGTGGGTAGATTTGACATTGGGAGCCATGCCAATGATTCAAGTTTCAGGCTCGGCCGTGCATGTGGTGTTAGCAAGGACGGGTCTTATCGCTGTATCTAACTGACCCAACAGCCACGAATGTAGTCATTCCATGAGTCAACCTGTTAGTGCCACCACTATTGGCAAACGGCTACACGACGCAGGACTACATGCACATGGACTGCTACAACGACTGCTCTTAACACCACGTCAACATGGCCAAAGACTGCAGTGGGGTCATGGCAGACTGTCATGGAGTGACTCAGAAAGGCAGCGGGTCATCTCCAGTGGCGAGTCCTGCTTTTGTCTTGGTGATGACGACCAACAAATCTGTGCGTGGAGGCATCGTGGTCAGCACCATGTGAAGCGGTTTGTTGTCACATGTCCAGAAAGCCTGGTGTCTCCACCTCCACCTCCACCCCCACTGCACAATCTGCAGGAACAGTGTGGGAACGCATGGGATGGATTATCACAGGACACCATTAGGAACCTCTCCATGCTGAGATGCCTGGCAGGTTGCATTAGCAAACTATGGCGGCCTGATGCCATACTGAGGGACAGACTTCTGTATGTGTAGCTCAATAAATATTCCCCATATCAGTTTTGATGATATTGATTATTTACTAATAGCACTGCATCCCACACCTCCTTCTGGGTGCGGCTATTATGTGATGATGAGTGTATAAACATTACTGGTCAGTTAAGCTGAGCATTTTCTCCTCAGCATGGCGATCTTTATCCATACGTTTACATCGTTTCAACTGTTTAATTACAGAGAAAAAAAGGAAATCAGATTATCCCTTCTTTATGCTTCATCATTGCCAGTTGGAGGAATGCTGCCTCTGGGGGTTGGTGTATTTTGCTGTACTACACGTGCTGTACTGCGGCTGAGTACAGCGCAGTGTGCTGGTGTGATTGAGACCGTAAAGCACCAGCAGGCGGTTTACACGTCAAACCTGACAGTGAAAGAATGTGATTAACAAAGCTCTCTCAGCAACAGAATAAAACATCAGTCAGCAGCTGGACAGCTGTTAGCTCAGTGCAGATGCCGCAGGGCTGAATCATTTCGGGAGCGTGTACACACTGAATGTGAGACGGGTTCCTATGTGCTGTCAGTACACTCCCAAATATAAATAGAATGTATAGTAGACTGGAGTGAGCGCTAACACAGCCGGCTGCAGGCTCCCCGCTACAGCAACACTATGTTCAATAACAATGAGCTATATATAGTACACAAGCATGTATGTGTGTATGTGTGTGCGCGTGTAAGAGACGAAGGGGAAGAGAGAGAAAGAGAAAAAGAGAACACAAGCGATAGAGACAGACTCTCAAGCTATCTCTTTATTTATACATGTATATATATACACACACACACAGACACTAATATATATATATATTTATTAGTATTAGTATATTAGTATATATATATTGTATATACACAGTGTGCAGTGTGTAGGTGTGATTGTGTATATATACACACACATGTGTATATACAGTCGTTCCTACACAGTATGTGTAGTATGGCAAAATATATATCATTGATCCAAATAGGAATAAAGTAGTAGGGATACTTGGTGTCAGAGAGAGAGAACGAGAGAGAGAGAGTAAGAGAGAGAGAGAGAGAGAACAAAAGCGAGAGAGACAGACTCTCAAGCTATCTCTGTATTTATACATGTATACATATATATATATATATACATATATATATATATATATATATATATATATATATATATATATATATATATATATATATATATATATATATATATATATAGATATATATACACACACACACACACACTAATATATCGTTGCTGTCCAATGAAAAAACTTTTGTCCATTTTTACTTTTATGCATCATTTGAACACAGCACCTGCCATTCACACTGTGTCAGAATTTCATGATGAATGAACCAACACAAATGGCCCAAAACTGTTTGGTAAGACGTCTGGTTCCATAGACTTGCATTAAAGGTAAATGAGGTTTTTGGCCTCTCCTGTAAAGTTGTCATTTTGGAGATACTTGTTTTTCTTTGGACAGCGACGATATATATATATATATATATATACACACACACACACACACATCGCTACATTATGTGTAGTAAAGTAAAATATAACATACATCCAAATGTGAATTCTAAAGCATAAAGTAGGGATACTGTCTCAGTGCACACTCAAGCTGCATCTATAGCTCTATATGTGTGAAGAAGCTTCTGGTCAGCTGATCAAATCCTCCTGAGAGTCGTTTAACCACCAGTTTCACAGGAAGAGACAAGACCCTCTCACACCAAGACCACAACATGGTTAGTTCTACTAATTAGCTTCAGCTTCTCTAGTGACCCAGAAACAGACTGTTTTTGCACTGACGTTTTTTGTTGGACATTTTTCAAAATTCTAACTGCTCCTTCTTTTATTTTACCTTGTACTTTCATGTTTAATTTTTTTGAATTAACTGAATAAGTAAAGGCACATGTTACTGTTCCAGCATCTAACTCCTTTATTGTGCATGTATTTGTTTTGATAATCACTAATATTAGAACAAATGTGTGTTTACCTTTTTGAGCATGCAAACATTCAGGAAAGTCATGAAGCACAAAGTACATGCCAGATAGAGACATCAGGTGACACCATCTCGTAACAAAGTCCTTATTGGCCATCTACTGGGAACCACAGCACACCTTCACACAATGCAGAGCTACAACAGTGAAACTGACCACTCGGAAACATCCTGGTCCGGTCTAGCTGGAGGAGTCGGACTAATGAGGCAAACCTGACGTGATTGTTAGGGCAGCTGCAGCGGTGTAGGAGCGGAACGTGTGGCAGCTGACAAAGCAGTATGGGTAAGATGACCAATCGGAGCACACCGAGCTCATCAAGAGGCGGGGCTTCAAGACACAGGAGCTTTAACAGAGTGTTTTAGGGGGATGCATACCAACGTACACTGTGCGGGAATACTGAGTTTTAGGAACAACTGAAGCATGGAAATTTAGTCTAGTAGAGCCTAAAATGAAATTATGAATTTAGGAAAATTAGGATAATAGGTTTCCATCTTTTTAACCATCTCCTGCCCTTTCCATGAGGATGCCCAGTGTTATCTGTAGTTGTCATACAGTACATATATTCACTCATTCATTCATGTTCTAAGCCACTTATACATATGAGTTGTGGGGGGTGCTGGAACCTATCCCGACGTTCACTAGGCAGAGGCCAGGAAACACCCTGGACAGGCCGCCAGTCCATCACAGTAGTCATCATACAATACCTGGTTTATCTACTCAGCACTGATTGGCTTTAAATCAGGAATTTAACAAACCCATGTGATGTTTAGAGGAACCTGGAACCAAATTTCAATTCTCAACTACTGTATGTAAGCATAACACTCCCGTCACTTCATGACTGTATACGGGTTGCACATGTTCTAATGCTATTAGGCGATATCACTGCTGATATAGCCTAAAGGGCTGAGGTGCTTTCACCCAGCATTGTGTAAGTCCACACACTGGGAAGGATGAGGGATGACAGTAATTTGATTTAAATGATGGTGCATGAGTAAGTATATGCCCTGGGGAAGTTTTATTGGTGCGTGTACTCCTATCGCTGAAGCTCAACAATTAACAAGCTCCTCCGGGTAATCAGCTAAGCCAATTAACTTACGTTTACTTTCTAAATGCATTCGCTTTACAAACCCGTCCCACACATGCTGCTACCAAACACGGAGCACCAGACTCGGAAGAGCGTCACACAAACCACCAGGCGCTACAGAGACGTAAACGGGTTTGATGTTTGCGTTTTCATTACGCACCTAAACATGAGAAATGACTGGACGCATTTTGTGTTATGTATTCTGACACATCTCGTGTCATAGTAGGCTCAACATCGTCCCTGTCCAATGAAAAACAAGGAATTCAATTACTGCTCATTTTTACTTTTATGTATCGTTTGAACACACCAGCTGCTGTTCACATCGTGTGATCATATTATGATGAATGGACCGACAGAAATGACTTAAAGGTGAAAAAATTCTGGTTCCATTGACTTCCATTAAAGTTAAAGTAGGTTTCGCCTTCTCCTGTAAGGTGACCATGTTGGAGATACTTGTTTCTAATTGGATGGCGGCCATTTGTGTTAAAGGCAACACAAAAAGGAATGCGTCCGGAATTTTCCACATATCTTCGCAGTAGGTGTTCAATGACACCCACATTCATGATACAATATCCGCAGCGGATAACACCCACTATTCACCAGGAAGCTACTGTCCCATGTGGGAGACTGGGGGTTGATCCCCGGTCTGGGTGACTGTGCTACACCAATAACAGTCCCTCGGCAAGACTCTTAACACTACATTGGCCCACCTGTAATATGATTAACCTTGTAAGTAGCTCTGGATAAGAGCGTCAGCTAAATGCCGTAAATGTAAATGTAGTACAAAATACACTATACTGCCAAAAGAATTCACTCGTCTGCCTTCACACACAGATTAACTTCAACTCCGGTTTAGGAATGTGTTTATAGGAATTTTTGACCATTTTTCTAGAAGCATATTTGTGAGGTCAGACACTGATGTTGGACAAGAAGGCCTGGCTCACAGGCCCGCTCCACAGGCATTCAAGTTCTGGTCTGGATAACTATGCTCTATGCTGTGGTAAACCAATATTTTATTTTATTTTATTTTAATTTAACCAAAGTCATTAAGAACTCATTTTTATTTACACTGGTGGCCCGGCAAGCAGCAACGCCACAATTAGGGTCCTTTAGCAGGGCTCCAAACACTGTATTGGGCTATCTGCAATATGAACTCTGTGGTTAATCCAGTTTGAGATGCTCAGGCTGTGATTACTCCAGTTTGAGATACTCAGGCTGTGATTAATCCAGTTTGAGATACTCAGGCTGTGATTAATCCAGTTTGAGATACTCAGGCTGTGATTAATCCAGTTTGAGATACTCAGGCTGTGATTAATCCAGTTTGAGATACTCAGGCTGTGATTAATCCAGTTTGAGATGCTCAGGCTGTGATTACTCCAGTTTGAGATACTCAGGCTGTGATTAATCCAGTTTGAGATGCTCAGGCTGTGATTACTCCAGTTTGAGATACTCAGGCTGTGATTAATCCAGTTTGAGATACTCAGGCTGTGATTAATCCAGTTTGAGATACTCAGGCTGTGATTAATCCAGTTTGAGATACTCAGGCTGTGATTAATCCAGTATGAGATACTCAGGCTGTGATTAATCCAGTTTGAGATACTCAGGCTGTGATTAATCCAGTTTGAGATTCTCAGGCTGTGATTAATCCAGTTTGAGATACTCAGGCTGTGATTAATCCAGTTTGAGATACTCAGGCTGTGATTACTCCAGTTTGAGATACTCAGGCTGTGATTAATCCAGTTTGAGATACTCAGGCTGTGATTAATCCAGTATGAGATACTCAGGCTGTGATTAATCCAGTTTGAGATGCTCAGGCTGTGATTACTGCAGTTTGAGATGCTCAGGCTGTGGTTAATCCAGTTTGAGATGCTCAGGCTGTGATTAATCCAGTTTGAAATACTCAGGCTGTGATTACTCCAGTTTGAGATACTCAGGCTGTGATTAATCCAGTTTGAGATACTCAGGCTGTGATTAATCCAGTTTGAGATACTCAGGCTGTGATTAATCCAGTTTGAGATGCTCAGGCTGTGATTAATCCAGTTTGAGATACTCAGGCTGTGATTACTCCAGTTTGAGATGCTCAGGCTGTGGTTAATCCAGTTTGAGATACTCAGGCTGTGATTAATCCAGTTTGAGATACTCAGGCTGTGATTAATCCAGTTTGAGATACTCAGGCTGTGATTACTCCAGTTTGAGATACTCAGGCTGTGATTACTCCAGTTTGAGATACTCAGGCTGTGATTACTGCAGTTTGAGATGCTCAGGCTGTGGTTAATCCAGTTTGAGATACTCAGGCTGTGATTAATCCAGTTTGAGATTCTCAGGCTGTGATTAATCCAGTTTGAGATACTCAGGCTGTGATTACTCCAGTTTGAGATACTCAGGCTGTGATTAATCCAGTTTGAGATACTCAGGTTGTGATTAATCCAGTTTGAGATACTCAGGCTGTGATTAATCCAGTTTGAGATGCTCAGGCTGTGATTACTCCAGTTTGAGATACTCAGACTGTGATTACTCCAGTTTGAGATACTCAGACTGTGATTAATCCAGTTTGAGATGCTCAGGCTGTAATTAATCCAGTTTGAGATGCTCAGGCTGTGATTAATCCAGTTTGAGATACTCAGGCTGTGATTAATCCAGTTTGAGATGCTCAGGCTGTGATTAATCCAGTTTGAGATACTCAGGCTGTGATTACTCCAGTTTGAGATGCTCAGGCTGTGGTTAATCCAGTTTGAGATACTCAGGCTGTGATTAATCCAGTTTGAGATACTCAGGCTGTGATTAATCCAGTTTGAGATACTCAGGCTGTGATTACTCCAGTTTGAGATACTCAGGCTGTGATTACTCCAGTTTGAGATACTCAGGCTGTGATTACTGCAGTTTGAGATGCTCAGGCTGTGGTTAATCCAGTTTGAGATTCTCAGGCTGTGATTAATCCAGTTTGAGATACTCAGGCTGTGATTACTCCAGTTTGAGATACTCAGGCTGTGATTACTCCAGTTTGAGATACTCAGGCTGTGATTAATCCAGTTTGAGATACTCAGGTTGTGATTAATCCAGTTTGAGATACTCAGGCTGTGATTAATCCAGTTTGAGATGCTCAGGCTGTGATTACTCCAGTTTGAGATACTCAGACTGTGATTACTCCAGTTTGAGATACTCAGACTGTGATTAATCCAGTTTGAGATGCTCAGGCTGTAATTAATCCAGTTTGAGATGCTCAGGCTGTGATTAATCCAGTTTGAGATACTCAGGCTGTGATTAATCCAGTTTGAGACACTCAGTGATTTTCATTAATGAGACAGCCATTGCTTTGACTACAGAACCTTTGAATAACCTCCTCGTAGCGATCATGGAGGGCAACCCCACTTCAGCAGTGTTTGTTAAGCTGAAGGTGAGCACGGTCAGTTCTTTCCCAGTTCTAACGCTCCCATTCCTGTTGGCCCCTCGCCAGCGCCCTCTAGTGGACACTAAAATCCAAAACAAGCGTATGTGTACCCTAACAGAACCCCGTGTTATGCACTTGGTTGAATCTCCCTCAGTACGCTGTGTGGAGACCAGCTCTGTAAATCGATCTGGATAAGAGCATCAGTAGCTAAACAAGCGAAAGAGGGAATTTTCCAATGTGGCTCAATCACTCCCAGTAAACGACTTTCCACAAGGGTCTAGCGAAGTTACTTTGTTGGCCTATCCATTATTGGCAAAGGTGCCACTTGGCACTAGGCAAGGCATGCAACTGCTTGGGGACCCCAAACCAGTGAAGTGCATATTTCTGTTTTTGAATTGCATTTTTTAATGTTGTTTATATCTCCATTTTAAAAGGCACAGTAATGTGAACTTTTAAAATATAAAATAAAAGCATTTCACTGTATTTTTGTTGGTATCTGATTATTTATAACATATTGGTGATGAACGATGGTTGGAAGGGCCCCCTGTGAATTTTTGCCCTTGGGCCCTAACCAACTCCAGAACAGCCACTGAGTACTGGCTCTCGGAGTACTCTCTGAATTCTTTAAGCAGCCACTCGCGTTTTCCCCTCAGCTCCAGACTCTTCACAAACGTGTTAGCAGGATTCAGATATCAGCGATGCCAGAGTGGAGTCTACACACCAGCACGCTGTCAGCGTTCAGTCTACCACCCGTTGCCCATCATTACAGTGCTCGTCTGGAAAACCATAGTGTTTCCACGCTGGAGATGAGAGCGTGTTCATGTTGCGCCCTCCAGCTAATGCTCGCTTTCTCTGCTTGCTGTATCAAAGAACATGGCTAATCAACCACCAACCATCAAACCACCTTAAGGCTCGTCCTTGCTCAAGCCACATGCACGGCTGAGTGTAGCATGTCTCACAATGTCTAAGCTACCCACCAAGGTTCATTCCTGTTGGTTCATTCCTACTGGGTGCATCTATTTGTGCAACTATTATTATGATGATGAGTGTAGGCACAGTACAAACTGTCCTGTGCCCTTAGAAAGACCCTGACTGAATGGGTTACTGATATGGCCACTGCAGATACTGTAGCACCCCATAGCACTCAAACACCATTGAAGTTCCAGCACGATTGGTTAGAATCCCTTCAAATCAGCTCTACTTTCGGCTCACACACACAAACGTGGTGCAGATTTACAGTTTTGCACTTTCCACACAACTTCGCCGCCCTTTTAATAGGCAACTAGTGAGAAACGGTGCATATAAACCGACAGCATGCTTTCATTATCGCTGGTGAAAACCGCTAACTCATACGTTTGGGCTATTTGCACATTTCACTGCATGCTATGGGTTAATAATAGAATAAGTGCACCCTATCATGAACACAGAGGGTAGAAACTGGGAAAATGAATGTACCATTATAAAAGCTGGCTGATACGAAGCTCCTGTGACTGTAGGGTCCACTAGTAATCAGTCCATATTACCGCGGTGCATTACCACTCCGCTTTAGTGGTAGTTTGTCTGCCGATAAACACACATACAGCTGAGCTAATGTGAGAGGAAATTGCTTTTGTCAGAGCACGGCGCTTGATTAGAGGAATCGAATCTATAACAATAAAGGGTGATTGTCAGGGTGATCTCCTGAGGGCAGGCGATACACTTTACCGTCAATAAACCACCTCAGCTAAAGGAATGTAACACATCAGCCATGGAAAACACACAAGCCAACCCAAATAAATGAAGGGATGAACTCTTAAAATGCTGATTACAGAGACGTCAAGGCGTCTAGTGTGACATATCATCATGCCATCTTAACTACTTTGTATATCGTCGCTGTCCAAAGAAAAAAGGTATCTCCAAAATTGGCAATTTTACAGCAGAGGCCAATAACCTCTTTTAATTTGAATGGAAGTCAATGGAACCAGACGTCTTTCCAAGCAGTTTTGGGCCATTTCTGTTGGTCCGTTCTTTATGAAATTTCCACACAGTGTAAACAGCAGCTCATGTGATCAAAAGAGCCATAAAAGTAAAAATCAACAAAAATGGAGATACATGTTCATGTGAGCCTCAACAACGAAATATAATAGCTGCTGTGTCAGTGTTCAGTGTGTCCACTCTTCACCTTTATTGCAGCTTCCACTCTTTCCAGGAGACTCACTTTCAATTCCTGAAAGAAACCTGCAGCCACACCTCCAAAGTTCAGTCTTAGAAGTTGGTTTAGCATTTCCTACTTCCACCATCCAGATAAACATATTCAGTGATGTTGAGATCTGGACTCTGGACAGTGTCCCAGGTGATAGTCATGTTGAGGTTCTGCCTAAATAATAAGGTTACTGAATTACTGAAGCCACTGGAGTAAAACCCATTCTGGTGAGGCTGATTTTGTCCACACATATCGCCATAATAAAACGGTCTACACGCTTCAGAAATACGGTTCCTCGAGGGTTCTTTAGTAGAGGTTCTGGTTAGAACCATGAGTTTTAAATAGAATCACTGGCATGCTGTTACGTTTTTTGCTTGGAACAATTGGTTCTAGATTGTACCAAAAACTGTTCTGCCATCGTTCTTATGCTTAGCACTGCACAATTGAAGAACCCTTTTTGGGGCTGTATATGGAACCATTTACAGGAGTGTTCTATAGAGGAACAAACACAGTTTTGCACTGCTACGATGTCAAATTCTTTTAGGTGCCATATAGACATATGCACAGGTCTACATAGAACCAAAAAGCATTTCTGAAAATGGTTCTGTACATGTTCTATATAGAAACAAACACAGTTCTGCTATTGTTCTATTGTTACAATCTCATATAACAATTGGAGAATTCCCTTGGTGCCATATACAACCATATTTACAAGGTTCCTCCATTGGAACCATATACAATGTCTTGTTTGTGACAATAGAGGAACCCTTTTTGGTGCTGTACAGAACCATTTTCAAAAGTGTTCTATTTAAAAAAAGTTCTGCAATTAGTACAATGTCAAGTAACAACCGAAGTGACCTTATTGGTGCCATATAAAACCATCAGCAGAAGTGTTCTTTATAGAACCCAAAAGGGGGTGTTCTATTGCTACCATGTCTTGTTTGTAACATTAGAAGAACCATGTCTGGTGCTGTACAGAACCTTTTTAGGAAAAGGGATTAAAACATTTTCTTTTAAAAGTTCACCAGTGAAGATCCCTCATTGGTACCACATAGAACCGTACGCAGAAACGTTGTTTGTAGAACCAAAAATGGTTCTTTTATTGTTAGAATATGTTGTGTTTGTAAAGACAGAAGAACCCCTTTTGGCAAGTGCTTTAAATAAAAACAAAGTTCTGCAGTGGCAACAGTCTGAGGAACCCTTATCGGTGTAGAACCAAATGCAGAAGTGTTCTATATAGACCCAAAAGCAGGACTGCTGCACAGAACAGTTTTCAAAAGTGTTCTTCATAGGAAAACATTCTGCAACAAGGTTCTGCAATTATGTATTAAAATACCAAGTAACAACTGGAGAACCCCTTTTTGGTGCTGTATAGAACCAAAAGCAGAAGTGTTCTATATAGAACCAAAACAGGTTCTTCTTCTATTGTTACAGTGTAATGTTTGTAACATTAAAATAACCGGTGCTGCACAGAACCATTTTCAAAAGTGTTCCAAACAGACGGTTCTCCAACGGTTACAATACCAAGTAACAACTAACAAGCCCTTATACAGAACTGTATTCAAACGTGTTCTATGTAGAACCATATCCAACACACCGTCCGTCAATCCGAATAACCAGTGCACTATGCAAAGGAGAAGCATTGCGTTCTTGCCAATGTTCTATACAGAACTAGGAGCACTAGCTTTACTCAAGAACCCTCGAAGAACTACCTTTTTAAGAAGTGAGAGTCAGAACTCCTCACAGTGGTGGTGGTGATGGTAACCGAACGTCCAAACCCTCTCCCTCTCAGAGTCCTGAAACCTGCAACTTGTTTTATTTCTTGTTGTTTTTTTTTTTCTTCGATCCATTCATGGCGGATGGATACACAGCAGGTGCTGTGAGACAAAACAGCCCCCACAGAAAAGTTATTATTTTGGTTTTTTTCCATCACCAACTTTCCATACTACTCTCAGTAGACACATGTGGGCTCTGGGATAGTCAATATAATGGCTGTGTATGTGTTGTAGACATGGAGACGCCTAGTTCCCATCACCACCACTGTAAAGACATCTGAGTCTCTAGAATGAACAGTTTTCTACCAAACCCACTCTGAAACCAAACCACAGCATATGACTATGTAGGCTTTGTGACAAACAAGCTGTATGAGCTCAGTCACTGGAATTTTTAAAAAGTGGGTGGACTTCCCCTGCAAGGTGCATAGTACCAGTTATGTTATTACTAGTGCTACTACAAGTTCACTGGGACAAAGCTGCACGTTGGCTGCGATAACAGTGCGCCTGTACAGCACAATAAACAGAAACTAAACTGAGAGAGAGAGAGAGAGAGAGAGAGAGAGAGAGAGAGAGAGAGAGAGAGAGAGAGAGAGAGAGAGACTGAGTAAATGGCTCCATGTGACACAACAGTGATCTTTCCCCCTGTAATCAGCCCTGACTGCGCACAGCGTTCAAACTCTCCCACCGGGCAAAAAGTCTCACTCCCACTGACTTGGCGCGTCCTCGCCGATGTGTCCTGACCCCTGGGCTGACGTCCAACCACCACGCGCAAGTCCCAGCAACAGCGATGCACGCGCGCACCAACAACAAACAAACAGCGGAGAAAAGAAAGCGAGCGAGGACATGAGGGAGGAGCGCAGGGAACCCCTGGAAAAGGCGCCCCGAGCTTTTCTTACAAGAACCAGTGAGGAGGAGGAGGAAAACAGAAGGATGAGCATCACTTACCCAGACCATTCTGCATGTGATCGATACGCAGAGCTGCAGAGCAGCGGAGGCAGATCTCCACTGCAGAGCACCAGCGCTGCCTTCACCTGTAACACTCAACTGATGTTGGACTCAACCAAACGCGCGCGGAGGGGGTGGGTGGTCTCCACACAGCGTACTGAGGGAGATTCAACCAAGTGCATAACACGGGGTTCTGTTAGGGTACACATACGCTTGTTTTGGATTTTAGTGTCCACTAGAGGGCGCTGGCGAGGGGCCAACAGGAATGGGAGCGTTAGACTTGGGAAAGAACTGACCGTGCTCACCTTCAGTTTAACAAACACTGCTGAAGTGGGGTTGGCCTCCATGATCGCTACGAGGAGGTTATTCAAAGGTTCTGTAGTCAAAGCAATGGCTGTCTCATTAATGAAAATCACAGCCTGAGTATCTCAAACTGGATTAATCACAGCCTAAATATCTCAAACTGGATTAATCACAACCTGAGTATCTCAAACTGGATTAATCACAGCCTGAGTATCTCAAACTGGATTAATCACAGCCTGAGCATCTAAAACTGGATTAATCACAGCCTGAGTATCTCAAACTGGATTAATCACAGCCTGAGTATCTCAAACTGGATTAATCACAGCCTGAGTATCTCAAACTGGATTAATCACAGCCTGAGTATCTCAAACTGGAGTAATCACAGCCTGAGCATCTCAAACTGGATTAATCACAGCCTGAGTATCTCAAACTGGATTAATCACAGCCTGAGTATCTCAAACTGGATTAATCACAGCCTGAGTATCTCAAACTGGATTAATCACAGCCTGATTATCTAAACCTGGATTAATCACAGGTTGAGTCTCTAAACCCGGGTTAATCACAGTCTGATTATCTCAAACTGGAGTAATCACAGCCTGAGTATCTCGAACTGGATTAATCACAGTCTGATTATCTAAACCTGGATTAATCACAGCCCGAGTATCTCAAACTGGATTAATCACAGTCTGAGTATCTAAACCTAGATTTAACCTGGACTAAGCCTGTGATTAATCCAGGTTTTAGATACTCAGACTGTGATTAATCCAGGTTTAGAGAATCAGACTGTGATTAATCCAAGTCTAGGTAATCAGACTGTTATTAATCCAGGTTTAGATAATCAGACTGTGATTAATCCGGTTTTAGGTAATCAGACTGTTATTAATCCAGGTTTAGATAATCAGACTGTGATTAATCCGGGTTTAGGTAATCAGACTGTGATTAATCCAGGTTTAGATACTCAGACTGTGATTAATCCAGGTTTAGAGACTCAAACTGTGATTAATCCAGGTTTAGATAATCAGACTGTTATTAATCCAGGTTTCGATACTCAGACTGTGATTAATCCGGGTTTAGAGAATCAGACTGTGATTAATCCAGGTTTAGATAATCAGACTGTGATTAATCCAGGTTTCGATACTCAGACTGTGATTAATCCAGGTTAGATAATCAGACAGTGATTAATCCAGGTTTAGGTACTCAGACTGTGATTAATCCAGGTTTTAGGTACTCAGACTGTGTTTATTGCAGGTTTAGATGCTTAGAATGTGATTGATCAAGGTTAAGATATTTAGGCTGTGATTAATCCAGGTTTAATTACTTAGAATATGATTTATCCAGGTTTAGACACCTAAGATCTGATTTCTCCAGGATTATTTACTTAAAATGTGATTAATAACAGTCTGATTATCTAAACATGGATTTATCACAGTCTGATTATCTAAACCCGGATTAATCACAGTCTGATTATCTAAACCTGGAATAATCACAATCTGAGTATCTAAACCTGGATTAATCACAGTCTGATTATTTAAACCTGGATTAATCACAGTCTGAGTATCTAAACCTGGATTAATCACAGCCTAAATATCTTAACTTTGATCAATCACATTCTAAGCATCTAAACCTGCAATAAACACAGTCTGAGTACCTAAACCTGGATTAATCACAGTCTGATTATCTAACCTGGATTAATCACAGTCTGATTATCTAAACCTGGATTTATCACAGTCTGAGTCTCTAAACCTGGATTTATCACAGTCTGAGTCTCTAAACCTGGATTAATCACAGTCTGATTATCTAAACCTGTTTTTTTTCTCACAGTCTGAGTCTCTAAACCTGGATTAATTACAGTCTGAGTATCTAAACCTGGATTATTCACAGTCTGAGTATCTAAACCTGGATTAATCACAGTCTGATTATCTAAACCTGTTTTTTTCTCACAGTCTGAGTCTCTAAACCTGGATTAATCACAGTCTGATTATCTAAACCTGTTTTTTTCTCACAGTCTGAGTTTCTAAACCTGGATTAATCACAATCTGAATATCTAAACCTGGATTATTTACAGTCTGAGTATCTAAACATGGATTAATCACAGTCTGATTATCTAAACCTGGATTATTCACAGTCTGATTGTCCAAACCAGGATTAATCACAGTCTGATTATCTAAACCTGGATTTATCACGCTCTTTGACTGGAGCCCCTGATCCTGTCTTCACAGAGGAGCGGTGAAAAGAAGGATGTGTTGATATCTCTACAGGAAGTTCAGTGTGGTCTGTGTCTTGCGTTCGCTCCGAGCCCTGAGTAGCTGTTTGTCGCAGGATTTATCTCGACTTTCTTTGACATTTATCAGCTGCTAATCTCTTAAGAGTAATTGATTCAGTTACGAAACGGCCCTCATTGGTCTTCATTCGGCGGGTGTGCGCACGTGCGGCTCATCTTCAGGTTTCCCCCTTAAAGCTCGCTGATGGAATTCATAATTCATGTGTTGGAACAGCACACACTCCACAGGGCTCGTGATGCGGTGGAGAGGGGGAGGTGAGGTCACATTAATGAAATACAGCAGCATCTAGCACTCGTTCCCTTCAGGAGGAAAATGAAGCGCAATTTACTGCCATTAGCGCATAACCAGCAGAACGCAGAACCATCCCGTAGACGCCTCGGCATGGAATATTTGCAACCTGAAACCTGCACACGTAGAGCTCGAGCCCTCTGTTGGTCCAGGTGTACAGGGAGCAGTATGTCCACTATGAACAAAGAGGGTTCCTCAGGGGCTCTTTTCTGCAAAGTCCATGCTGATGTAACGAGACCATGACAAGTCAAAGAACCATGTTAGTGTCTGAAAGGTTCTTTACATGGTTCTTCTGAAAGGAACCTGAAAGGAAACAATGGTTCTGAACAGCGCCAAAATGGTTCCACTGTTGGTAGAACCTTTATTTTGGAGTCCAGTGTTGGTAATGTTATGTACAGAGCGGCTCATTCGAATGCTTATATGGTTCTTTGCAGTTCATTGGTTCCTCTCTATAGAAAACCTGTTCTATATGGTTTAAGGGTCTCATAGAACGCATTAATTCAGCTTTACGAATTGTTCTCTGATGTTCTGTGTAGAAGAACCGGATCAGACATGCCCAGATGTGGTTCTACACAGCCGTTTATACCCTAAGATTTGGATCTAAAATGAAACAAGCTCTTTTACACTTTGCCAAGCTTATTAATAATTAGATGAGCTCTACTCTGATTGGCTGATTGACATCGAGACACCACAATGATCACACAGAGGCAACATGTCCAATGAAAAACATGTATCTCCATTTTTGTCCATTTTGACGTTTATGCATAATTTGAAAACAGCAGCTGCCGTTTACACTGTGTGAGATTTGCTGGATGAATGGGCCCACAGAAATGCCCCAAAAGTGCTTGGAAAGACACGTGTCTCCATTGACTGACAGTAAAATTGAATGAGGGTTTTGGCCTCTCCTGTAAAGTTGCCATTCTGGAGATACTTGTTTTTCTTTGGACAGCGACGACATGGAAATAGATATAGGCAGGAAAATACACTGAACCTCTGGGTAATAAGCTCAGTCCTACTATTCAGTTAGCTATGCTAATGTTAGTTAGCTGGAGTGTCCTAGTAGCTAACGTTACCTACAGGTCTTCTTCCATCAAGCGGCTAAAATCACACAGCATGGCTGCTACTTACAGGTTGCTGTCGGGGTTGTGATACTGGTGGAAGGTGGAACTGCTCCTCCCTTAAGTCTCTTCAGTGTCAAATATTGAGTGACGGTTTGAGAAAGTGTCCAAAATGAATGTACAGAGGAAGCTAACAGCTTGTCCAGGATTATTTTATATCTTTTAGATAAGCTCTACTCTGATTGGCTGATTGACATCGAGACACCACAATGATCACACAGAGGCAACATATTGTCGTTGTCCAATGAAACACATGTATCTCCATTTTGGTCCATTTTGACTTTTTTCCAAACACTTTTGAGACATTACTGTTGGTTCATAAAACTTTTCTACAGTGTAAGTAGCAGCTCCTGAGTTCACATGATGCCTCAAAGCAAAAATGAACAGTGTGAGAGTATTCAAGATGCATGGGATGGATTATCACAGGACACCATACGAAATCTACAAGGTTCCTGGTGGAGAATGATGCATTGAAACCACTCTTACATTCTTACAGATTCACCGCTCATTGAATCAGGTGAGGAAACTGTGTGAGAAGTGCAGTAAATGTTCATTTTGGGGACGTTTTATTGTGATTAGAATGAGATGTTGGTGCAGCAGTTATATTCCAGCACCAGTTATATTGCAGCACCCCAACTGCTTGTTCATTTACATTTACAGTATTTAGCTGACGCTCTTATCCAGACCGACTTACAAGGTTAATCATATTACAGGTGGGCCAATGTAGTGTTAGGAGTCTTGCCCATGGACTCTTATTGGTGTAGCACAGCATAGTCACTCAGCCCAGGATTCGAACCCCAGTCTCTCACGTGTATTGGTGGCTACTTGGTGGATAGTGGTGTTTTCCGCTGAGCTACACCAACCACGTTTTCTTGTTCACAGTTTCCCATTCCACCTTAAATGGTGCAGCAGTCAAGCCTTCCTCTAACTCTTTACAGGGTGCAGCAGTTATTTCCTGAAACCTCGGCTTTCTTAGTTTTTTGTTACACCTTAAATGGTGCAGCAAGCCCGGTGCATTCCGTTGCCTCAGTTCCTTGTTGGAGCCATCTTACGACTGGACTTCTGTCTTATCGTGATACCACACTGGAATTCCCGAAGCTTCTGAGAGCGACCCATTCTTTCACTAATGTGTGTAGAAGCAGTCTGAATGCTACCTGTATACAGCAGGTGCTTGGTTTATACACCTGTGGCCATGGCGGTGATTGGATCACCTGCATTCGATGATTTGGATGGATGAGTGCATACCTTTGGCACTGTACGGTGTGTAGATACTGTATAAATATATATACAGGGGTTGGACAATGAAACTGAAACAGCTGGTTTTAGACCACAATCTTTTATTAGTATGGTGTAGGGCCTCCTTTTGCGGCCAATACAGCGTCATTTGTGCAGCCGTGGTTTTATGTTTTTTGGATACAATCCGGGTTAGCACCCGAACATCCCTTTCAGACAGCTTCCTCTTGCGTCCACAGTTAATCCTGTTGGATGTGGTTCGTCCTTCTTGGTGGTATGCTGACATTACCCTGGATACCGTGGCTCTTGATACATCACAAAGACTTGCTGTCTTGGTCACAGATGCGCCAGCAAGACGTGCGCCAACAATCTGTCCTCTTTTGAACTCTGGTATGTCACCCATAATGTTGTGTGCATTGCAGTATTTTGAGCAGAACTGTGCTCTTACCTGCTAACTGAACCTTCACACTCTGCTCTTACTGGTGCAATGTGCAATTAATGAAGATTGGCCACCAGGCTGGTCCAATTTAGCCATGAGACCTCCCACACTAAAATGACAGGTGTTTCAGTTTCATTGTCCAACCCCTGTATATATATATGCATATACAGGTGCTGGTCATACAATTAGAATATCATCAAAAAGTTGATTTATTTCAGTTATTCAAAAAGTGAAACTATAGTATATTATATTCATTCATTACACACAGATTTATATATTTCAAGTTTTTATTTCTTTTAATTTTGATGATTTTAACTAACAACTAGTGAAAACCCCAAATTCAGCATCTCAGAACAGCCAGCCTCTTTAGCAATGACCTTTTGTGTCTTGCCCTCCTTGTGCAAGGTGTCAATGGCCGTCTTTTGGACAACTGTCAAGTCAGCAGTCTTCCCCATGATTGTGTAGCCTAGAGAACTAGACTGAGAGACCATTTAAAGGCCTTTGCAGGTGTTTAGAGTTAATTAGCTGATTAGAGTGTGGCACCGGGCGTCTTCAATATTGAAGCTTTTCACAATATTCTAATTTTCTGAGATGCTGAATTTGGGGTTTTCATTAAATGTCAGTTATAATCATCAAAATAAAAAGAAATAAACACTTGAAATATATCAGTCTGTGTGTAATGAATGAATATAATATACAAGTTTCACTTTCTGAATGGAATTACTGAAATAAATCAACTTTTTCATGATATTCTAATTATATGACCAGCACCTGTATTTAATAACTCTACACTTATAGGCTAGGGTTAGTAGTGCGCTCTCGCCAGCTGCAGGCAACATTAACTATTTAGATCACTATTAAAGCTAATGAGAGTAATCTGCTGCTTCGCTGATTAACCGTGTATAAAATGCAAATGCAGCAGCAGATCATCTTCCTTCCAGGGGAAGCAAATTTATGCAGCAGAAGGGATTAAAACTTTATTTAAAGATGGTTTAACACCTAATTAGCAGCCTGATAATCGTCCGAGTGTCACGTTTCTTTAAGCTGCATTTTGTTTTCCAGGACAATAAGAAGCTGCCTGCTCACACCGAGGACCCGCCCACATTCTTTATTTCTCCCATTATTAACCTATAAATGGCTAATTGCTCTTTAAGGGGCCGACGAAGCATCTGAACTGCCCTGAAATTAACTGAATCTAATCAGCAGGCTACCACAGGGTCCCCAGCAATCCATATGTAAGCACTGCAAAAATTTTGTATGTACAATTTAAACAGGGTTTTAGATCCGAATGAAACGGAATTCCGAGGAGAAAATCCCTGGAAATCTCATGAACGGATCACAGGAGTGAGAAGAACTCTTATGTGTACAAGTAGAGGAGACAAGTGGAGGTGGAGAACCAGAGAGTCAGGCAAGCAGCAGACAGAATGAGAGGGAGATACCCAGAGAAGAGTCAGTCAGAACGAAGCAAAGTCAGAACCAGTAAGCAAGTAAACAGAGATAGATAGATAGATAGATAGATAGATAGATAGATAGATAGATAGATAGATAGATAGACAGACAGAGAGATAGATAGATAGATAGATAGATAGATAGATAGATAGATAGATAGATAGATAGATAGATAGATAGATAGATAGATAGATAGAAACGCTCTGTAATGCAACCAGGGTTGGCAAAACTTCGTAATGACAGTGTGTGTGGGGCGGTGGGTAGAGTTATGAACAGACTGGGTGATTGGAGACTGGTGGAATCAATACTCCAGCGAACTTGACCGGGAGTGACTGGTTGACTGGAGACATGTGAGTGTAACATCATCTGGTGATGCACTCTGGGAAATAGAGTTGAGGGGAAAAGCATAACAGTAAATATATTTTAATGTACTAAAATGTACTTTAATATGTACTTAAGTATTTCTAATTAAATCTAGGAGGTGTTTTAAAATAGAGTTAATATAGTTAAGTCCAATCAGTTCTATCTGAGTAAGTATTTAATAGCACTAATGATTATATTTAGCATTCTAGGTCCATAGTTAGTATATGAAAATAGCACATTTTCAGTACGTTATTTGTAAGTTAAGGAAAGTATACTAACTATACTTAAGTAACCCCAACCAGACTGTAAATTTGAGGTTGTATTGAAGCTGGCATTCAAGTTTTGATTATGGGCATTCGAAAAAGTTCTCTTTGAAATGATAGGATATGATGAATTGCGCATATCAGAATGATGTCAACATTTTCATTCTACTTGTATATGCTTTAAAAATATATTTTGACATACACCAACTTCTAAATATACACATATTTTTTATTATAGCATTACAGTACAGTTTCTTAAGATTTTTTAAACCCACACTTATGTTTTGTAAAGGACCTCTATCTGGACATTTAACCAGCTGAATCATTTCAAAGTTTTTGCATGGTTGGTAGAACCACTTGTTTTGTTAATTGTTGCTCAAGATCCCTAAAGAAAGATTATAACTTTTAAACCCCACCTTTTCCTTGTAGCTACCATCATTTTGGGTGTTCCTGGTCAAAATCCATGCTGTTGTTGATTTTCTAAGTAATAAAAATGAACATACCCTCCACAGAGAGCACACGTCTGCATAATTTAATACACAATTACTGTTTATATTCTGTATTTAACAGGTTTGAATAAAAATAAATGGAATGTGCTAACACTATGGGGCACTTAACCTGTTCTCTATTATTTTTTCAAATATGTTCATCAAAATCAGCCATTTTTAGCTCTTCTGATCAAAATCAATTTCATCAGAAGTATTCATACCTTCGTATACGGTGAATCTCAAATTTCCAAAATTCTTCACACATGCTATACCAGATATCCATGTTCTGCTTTTACTTCATAATGTTCTAGAACTGGAACAATTTAGAAAAATTTGGAAAAATGTCTGTCTCCTACTGGGCAGCAGCACCATCAGTCTGTCAGTGTGGGTCAGTGGTCACTACAATAATCTCAGAAACCCGAAATGGATCATGCACCGCTGAAATTCTGGGAGTAAAGGCCAGAAAACACTATGGTAACGCGAATGTACAAAACTGACCTGCATGGCTGGACACACACTTACCGCTGTCCTGGGGATTCACTGAAAGAGCCCACGATTCTCATCATCCTCAGAGAAGGTAAATAACTTCAGCCTGGGCATCAAAACCTTCTGGACAGTGGGAAGTGTTTGTGAGGTTCGGAAAGGCGTGTAAAAATGCATGCTGGTTTTGAATAAACTGCACGGGTTTTGAAATCATTACCTGTCGTCTACATGCCACTGCAGCAGCCTAAAGGCCACTACAGTTGACTAAAGGCTACTGCTGACAGAGACCTCCACAGCTGAGCAAAGACCACTGCAGCAAACCAAAGACCACTGCAGCTGACCAAAGACAACTGCATCCAAAAAAGACTACTGCAGCTGACCAAAGACCATTGCAGTCAAATAAAGTCCACTGCAGCCGACTAAAGACAACACAGTTAAATGAAAGACCACTGCAGTTAACCAAAGAACACTGCAGTCAAATAAAGACCCATGCAGACAAATAAAGGCCACTGCAGCCAACCAAAGAACACTGCAGTCAAATAAAGACCCATGCAGACAAATAAAGGCCACTGCAGCCAACCAAAGACCACTACAGTCAAATAAAGTCCACTGCAGCTAACCAAAGACTATTGCAGCCAAAAAAACCCACTGCAGCCAAATAATGACCAGTGCAGCTGACCACATACCACTGCAGTCAAATAAAGACCATTGCAGTCAACCACATAACACTGCAGTCAAATAAAGTCCACTGCAGCTAAACAAAGACCATTGCAGCCAAAAAGGACCACTGCAGCCAAATAATGACCAGTGCAGCTAAACAAAGACCATTGCAGCCAAAAAGGACCACTGCAGCCAAATAATGACCAGTGCAGCTGACAAAAGAACATTGCAGCAAAATAAAGACCACTGCAGCTTACCAAAGACCACTGCAGTCAAAAAAAGGCCACATAAATGCAGCTGACCAACGTCCACGGATGCTGGCCTAAGTCCACTTCATCTGTCCTAAGATCCACTGCAGTTGACAAATAAACACTGCAGCCAAATAAAGACCACTGCAGTTGACCAAAGACCATCACAGCTAAACATAGACCACCTCAGCCAAATAATACCACTGTAGCTGGCCAATCAAAGACCACTGCACCCCATCAAAGACCACTGCAGCCAAATAAAGACCACTGCACCCTATCAAAGACCACTGCATCCTATCAAAGACAACTACAGCCAAATAAAGACCCCTGCACCCTATCAAATACCACTGCACCCTATCAAAGACCACTGCATCCAAATAAAGACCACTGCACCCAATCAAATACCACTGCACCCTATCAAAGACCACTGCATCCAAATAAAGACCACTGCACCCTATCAAATACCACTGCACCCTATCAAAGACAACTACAGCCAAATAAAGACCCCTGCACCCTATCAAATACCACTGCACCCTATCAAAGACCACTGCATCCAAATAAAGACCACTGCACCCAATCAAATACCACTGCACCCTATCAAAGACCACTGCAGCCAAATAAAGACCACTGCACCCTATCAAAGACCACTGCACCCCATCAAAGACCACTGCAGCCAAATAAAGACCCCTGCACCCTATCAAATACCACTGCACCCTATCAAAGACCACTGCAGCCAAATAAAGACCCCTGCACCCTATCAAAGACCACTGGAGCCAAATAAAGACCACTGCACCCTATCAAATACCACTGTACCCTATCAAAGACCACTGCAGCCAAATAAAGACCACTGCACCATATCAAAGACCCCTGCACCCTATCAAAGACCACTGGAGCCAAATAAAGACCACTGCACCCTATCAAATACCACTGTACCCTATCAAAGACCACTGCAGCCAAATAAAGACCACTGCACCATATCAAATACCACTGCACCCTATCAAATACCACTGCACCCTATCAAAGACCACTGCAGCCTATCAAAGACCACTGCACCCTATCAAAGACCACTGCATCCAAATAAAGACCACTGCACCCAATCAAATACCACTGCACCCTATCAAATACCACTGCACCCTATCAAAGACCACTGCAGCCTATCAAAGACCACTGCACCCTATCAAAGACCACTGCAGCCTATCAAAGACCACTGCACCCTATCAAAGACCACTGCAGCTAAATAAAAGACCACTGCACCCTATCAAATACCACTGTACCCTATCAAAGACAACTGCAGCCAAATAAAGACCACTGCACCCTATCAAATACCACTGTACCCTATCAAAGACCACTGCAGCCAAATAAAGACCACTGCACCATATCAAAGACCACTGCACCCTATCAAAGACCACTGCAGCCAAATAAAGACCACTGCACCCTATCAAATACCACTGCACCCTATCAAAGACCACTGCAGCCTATCAAAGACCCCTGCACCCTATCAAAGACCACTGCAGCTAAATAAAGACCACTGCACCCTATCAAATATCACTGTACCCTATCAAAGATCACTGCAGCCAAATAAAGACCACTGCACCCTATCAAATACAACTGCACTCTATCAAACACCACTGCACACATTCAAAGACCACTGCACCCCATCAAAAACAACTGCAGCCAAATAAAGACCACTGTACCTTATCAAAAACCACTGCAGCCAAATAAAGGCCACTGCACCCTATCAAAGACCACTACAGCCAAATAAAGACCACTGCAGCCAAATAAAGACCACTACAGCCAAATAAAGACCACTGCACCCTATCAAAGACCACTGCACACATTCAAAGACCACTGCACACATTCAAAGACCACTGCACCCCATCAAAGACCACTGCACCCCATCAAAAACCACTGCAGCCAAATAAAGACCCTGTACTGTATCAAAGACCCCAGCTGACAGAAGATGATAACTTAGTGCTGCTGCTGTATTGTGTTACGTTTGAATATGACTAATGATAATACTCCAGATAGTTTGTGTATGTTGTGTATAATACAAGCAGTTAAAGCGCTTGTCGTGAAGTGCATTTCCTAGGTTCAGTGCCAAAACCCTTTTAGTTACAGCAGCAGTTGTAAATGGGCCCGTTAGAGCAGGAAAACTCCAGGCTGTCTGTTCCTATGACCCTCAGGACCAGAGCTGGACGGCAGATAGAGCAGATTAATTGTTCCTGTCAAACCGCAGCCCTGTTGCACCCTCCCATAAATCTCTCAGGTGGCCTTGGCATCTTCTGGCCTAAAAGATGCTGTGATGAACTGTTTGTAATGGACAACCATTACTGACCCTGTGTGTGGCTCCAACGCCACCATAAATACGGACCTATCGTGGCAGGACACACTAGAAGACCCCGTAAGTCTTCATGCCACTTTGATTTACAGTGCTGTGTTTCTGCAGACCAAGGTCAAAGCTTTCAGGCAAGTTAACACAGCTGTCAGGATGAAACTAGCTAGCGCTCATGCTTAACCCAGGTCCTGCTAACACTGGCAGTAAACAAAAGCCTGCGCTCATTTCGGATTAGGAATGTTTGGCACTTTGCTCATTGAAAGAAGAGGAGACATTCTGGGGAAGCAGGAGAGCTATGTATCAGGGCCATCCTACCAATGCAGTGGCAGCAAGCGTGCAAATGTTGATACACACTGAGAGCAAAGACTTGATACCTCCAGTGTGTCGGTGTACAGTAACTCAGTAAGTGTAATGTGTTAGTGTGCTGTAAGTAGTGTGTTGGTGTACAGTAACTCAGGAAGTGTAGTGTGTTGGTGTACTGTAAGTAGTGTGTTGGTGTACAGTAGCTCAGGAAGTGTAGTGTGTTAGTGTACTGTAAGTAGCGTGTTGGTGTACAGTAACTCAGTAAGTGTAGTGCGTTAGTGTACTGTAAGTAGTGTGTTGGTGTACAGTAACTCAGTAAGTGTAGTGTGTTAGTGTACTGTAAGTAGTGTGTTGGTGTACAGTAACTCAGTAAGTGTAATGTGTTAGTGTACTGTAAGTAGTGTGTTGGTGTACAGTAACTCAGTAAGTGTAATGTGTTAGTGTACTGTAAGTAGTGTGTTGGTGTACAGTAACTCAGTAAGTGTAACGTGTTAGTGTACTGTAAGTAGTGTGTTGGTGCACTGGGCCCCTCCTCATCATGTTTTATGTTAATACCTATAGGCTCCTTGTAATCCAATTCTTTATCCACCTCCATGGGCTTCTCGTCATTTTTACATCAACATCCGTAGGCTCCTTGGGATCCAGTTTTTCATCGACTTCCATTGGTTTCTCCTTGTCATCTTTTTTATCACCCTCCATGAGTTCCACCTTGTGTAGTGCATCATGCGCTTCCAAGGCCTCCTCCTCATCTACTTTTTCATCAAGTTCCACAGATTCTCCTGGACCTGTTTTTAATCCTTTCCCATGTTCCTTTTTGATCCGGTTCGTAATCCGCTTCCATTGACTCTTATCACCTTTTTTTAATCAACTTAAAAGAGCTCCTCCTGGTTCAGTCCTAAAAGGCCTTGGCCTTTTCTGGGGGTTTCTTTTTCAGCCAGGCATGACTGCATCACTAGGATGCATTTTAATTTGCATCTCACATACTGGCAAAAAACAGAAACATGGACTTCCTGGAATCAAAGCTGAAGTGTTATGTGGTGGGGAATGAAGCTGATTCCCTCTAACATAGCATAGCAAGATGATAGTGATAACCTCTAGGCTTCCAACAGTTCACCAGTTCAAAACGGGGACACAAATTCAGAACGGGGAGACATTCTGTCAAGGAATCAACACTTCCATCTTGGATACGGCAGAACACTCAGCCTCCACTGTGCTAGTTCCCAACGCGAATACATTTTTCATCAGCTGCTTTTCAAAAATGCTCTACATCTCTCCCCATATGGGGGGTCAAAAGTCACCACACTTCACCACCGAAGCATACGCATAGCATACAGTCACATCCATTCACTCCAAACCCGCAATGTTCCCCCATACGGTCAGAGCAGAGCGCTGACCCAGTCACAGATGGCCTCAGAGCGGCTGGGACTGTAGCCAGTGGCAGAATTACTACTGCAGTGCGTTGATCATGTTCGCCCTCAGGGAGCATTCCTACTGCTGCCACCGCTGCTGAACAAGGACAGCATTAAGAGGAACAGCCCGGCTAATGTATCACATACCCTCTCTGGCCACTTTATTAGAAACACCTACCTTGTGCTTCCACTAACTGGCCACTTTATTAGAAACACCTACCTTGTGCTTCCACTAACTGGCCACTTTATTAGAAACACCCACCTTGTGCTTCCACTAACTGGCCACTTTATTAGAAACACCCACCTTGTGCTTCCACTAACTGGCCACTTTATTAGAAACACCCACCTTGTGCTTCCACTAACTGGCCACTTTATTAGAAACACCCACCTTGTGCTTCCAGTAACTGGCCACTTTATTAGAAACACCCACCTTGTGCTTCCACTCACTGGCCACTTTATTAGAAACACCTGCCTTGTGCTTCCACTCACTGGCCACTTTATTAGAAACACCCACCTTGTGCTTCCACTAACTGGCCACTTTATTAGAAACACCCACCTTGTGCTTCCACTAACTGGCCACTTTATTAGAAACACCTGCCTTGTGCTTCCACTCACTGGCCACTTTATTAGAAACACCCACCTTGTGCTTCCACTAACTGGCCACTTTATTAGAAACACCTGCCTTGTGCTTCCAGTCACTGGCCACTTTATTAGAAACACCTGCATTGTACTTCCACTAACTGGCCACTTTATTAGAAACACCCACCTTGTGCTTCCACTCACTGGCCACTTTATTAGAAACACCCACCTTGTGCCTCCACTCACTGGCCACTTTATTAGAAACACCCACCTTGTGCCTCCACTCACTGGCCACTTTATTAGAAACACCTACATTGTATGTCCACTAACTGGCCACTTTATTAGAAACACCTACATTGTATGTCCACTAACTGGCCACTTTATTAGAAACACCTGCATTGTACTTCCACTAACTGGCCACTTTATTAGAAACACCTACCTTGTGCTTCCACTCACTGGCCACTTTATTAGAAACACCCACCTTGTGCCTCCACTCACTGGCCACTTTATTAGAAACACCCACCTTGTGCCTCCGCTCACTGGCCACTTTATTAGAAACACCTACATTGTATGTCCACTAACTGGCCACTTTATTAGAAACACCCACCTTGTGCTTCCACTAACTGGCCACTTTATTAGAAACACCTACCCTGTGCCTCCACTAACTGGCCACTTTAATAGAAACACCTACCTTGTGCTTCCACTAACTGGCCACTTTATTAGAAACACCTACCCTGTACGTCCACTAAGCGGCCACTTTATTAGAAACACCTATTTTATACTTCCACTCACTGGCCACTTTATTAGAAACACTGACCTTGTGGAAGTGAAAACACAACTTAGGTGTTTCTACTGCGCCAGTTAAGAGCGGTACAATGTAGGCGTGTCTAATAATGTGGCTATTGGGGAAGTGTGTGTCAATAGACTGGCCGCTTTACTGGAAAAACCTACTCGATGCTATCCCTCTCTAGCACTGTGATGCTTATCTATTTAACTGCCTTACAATGCCTTCCTCTCTGATCCAGGTCTTCCTCCTCATCGTGTTCTTCATTTCCGCCCATGGGCTCCTCGTCATCATCTTTTTCACTAATCTCCATGGGTTCACTTGGAAAGCAGGAATATATAATAAGCATGATTCTTCCAGGTACTCAAAGATGTACGGAGGTGAGGTCAAATCATTTCTGTCTTCCGTCCTCGTACAGAACGTTCCGCTTACTAATCCAGGGGGTACCTGAAATAGCATAAACCCATCTACATCATGGGGCCAGCTGATAACTGTGGCTACTGGTCCATCATAACTAAGAGCAACGGTCAAGATGTCAGTGGAGGGTCACTGCAGAATGGATTGCGCGGTGTGTAGAGAGCAGGATAAGTGGCCACCCTGGGATCCCTGTAAGAGGAGGCAGGAAATCAGCTCCTGTACAGTCACAGCTCCTGCTGCGAAGCTGAGCTGGCCTCTTAGGTGTCGTCATTCTAATCGCCCGGAAGATTCTGAAATGTGCATATACCGTCAAGACAGTGGAGTCTACCATCTACTTCCACCAGCACAAGAGGGGCTTCTCAGGCACTGAAATGGTCCGTCAAGAGCCAGCAGTAAGACGGCAGAGCACCACACTTCACATTTTCACACTGCAATCAATTAATCAGATTAGCCGGAGAGCATGATGCATCCTTTACTTCATTTCCAGTCACAGCCCCATTAAGTATCACTCTCATATTTCTGAGAAGATCCGATATTAGATTACCCAGATAACAGCACTTCAAAGCCATCATGGGTAAGAGGGGGGAGAAAATTAAGATCCACTCTCGCTTCAGATCCGAAAAAAACATCTACAGGTGTTTCTGTGCGTTCTGGCACTGCCAGAGGGCACCACAATGCTCCGGGTCTGAAAGGATGTGTAGCTGTGCTGTATGGAATACTTTCCTTTTGCCAAAGTATTATTTTTGCAGGGACAGAATGAGAATAATGGAAAATCTTGAGAAGTGGTTCTCTTTGACACGTGCCCTGTGAGCAGAACTGGGTGTTTCTAATAAATTGGCAAGTTTTGGAAAAGTACAGGGTGGGTGTTTCTAATAACGTGACTGGTTAGTGGACGTACAGCTTAGTTGTTTCTACTAAAGTGGCCAGCTAGTGAAAGTACAAGGTGGGTGTTTCTAATAAAGTGGCCAGTTAGTGGATGTACAACTCAGGTGTTTCTAATAAAGTGGCCAGTTAGTAAACATACAATGTAGGTGTTTCTAATAAAGTGGCCAGTGAGTGGAAGTACAACTCAGGTGTTTCGAATAAAGTGGCCAGTTAGTGGAGGTAAAAGGCAGGTGTTTCTAATAAAGTGGCCAGTTAGTGGAGATAAAAGGTAGGTGTTTCTAATAAAGTGGCCAGTTTGTGAAACTACAAGGTGGGTGTTTCTAATAAAGTGGCCAGTTGGTGAAAGTACAAAGTGGGTGTTTCTCAAAAAGTGGCCAATTGGTGAAAGTACAAGGTGGGTGTTTCTAATAAAGTGGCCAGTTAGTGGACATAGAAGGTAGGTGTTTCTAATAAAGTGGCCAGTTGGTGAAACTACAAGGTGGGTGTTTCCTATAAAGTGGCCAGTTGGTGAAAGTACAAGGTAGGTGTTTCGAATAAAGTGGCCAGTTAGTGAAAGTACAAGGTGGGTGTTTCTAATAAAGTGGCCAGTTAGTGGACATAAAAGGTAGGTGTTTCTAATAAAGTGGCCAGTTTGTGAAACTACAAGGTGGGTGTTTCTAATAAAGTGGCCAGTTGGTGAAAGTACAAGGTGGGTGTTTCTAATAAAGTGGCCAGTTAGTGAAAGTACAAGGTGGGTGTTTCTAATAAAGTGGCCAGTTAGTGGACATAAAAGGTGGGTGTTTCTAATAAAGTGGCCAGTTGGTGAAACTACAAGGTGGGTGTTTCCAATAAAGTGGCCAGTTGGTGAAAGTACAAGGTCTGTGTTTCTAATAAAGTGGCCAGTTAGTGGACATAAAAGGTAGGTGTTTCTAATAAAGTGGCCAGTTGGTGAAACTACAAGGTTTTTGTTTCTAATAAAGTGGCCAGTTGGTGAAAGTCCAAAGTGGGTGTTTCTAATAAAGTGGCCAGTTTTTTATACTGTGAGTCTGGCCAAGATGAACAGGCTGTTGTCATGCGTCACATATCCAAGCCTGGTGTCACTCCACCTCCACCCCTACCGCACAATCTGCATATACATGGATCATCGAAGGACATTCTTTGAAACCTCAACTCCATACTGAGACGTCTGGCATGCTGCGTTAGCGAACACCTGCGGCCTGACTCCATACTGAGAGACACTACGTATGTGTAGCTCAATACATATTGATCATATCAGTCTAAATGTATGATCATGTATTGTTCCTGGTAACCTGTATCTTCCTTCCCAACAGCACTGCAATCCGACACCTCCTTCTGGGAGCAGCTATTCCTTTGAATGTATGAGCTGGAGTCTAACTAGGTTTCAGTCATTTGTGAAACAAACCAGCATCGTCTTTTACAAGCTGTAAATCTACTCACGGCAGCTTCATAGTTGGTGCGTGTGAGCACATTCCTGGGACGCACACACGGCAGGTGTCAGCGCTGTGGGGGATGTAGTGTGTGTGTGATAGGGAGGTATGAAATCTGCATGTAAATGATTAGCTTTAGCCAGCAGCCCCATTCTGTGAAACCGCAGGGGTTCAATAAGGATTTCTGACTGCGTCTCCAAATGTTAGCCCAACGAATGGACAGAGAAAGCGCCGTTCTCTCCACCGCATGTGTCACTTCTCAGAGAGTTTGACGACCTCTGCACTGAAAATTAGCATTAGCAGGAGAGTGTCCATGTGACTGAATCAAAGAGAATACGTCAGTGAAAATGCATAATGAGAACCACTCAGAGCTTATTAACACCCTCAGATTAATAATAAACGACTCCCAGGGTCTGATCTTCAATGTTATGTGATGGCCTTCATGTTTCCAGGACGATTTGACCTCATTCTGTTAGCATAACAGGTCCATGCAGGCCCATTTCAAACCAGCTTAGCAAAGAATGTAATATAGCCATGGACATTTTAGACGTACGGAACTGGGGCTCATGTTGGTTTCTGCTTATTTATGGTGGTTCTGATTCCTGGTATCCAGATGGAGTATGTCTCCGGAATGTCCTGTCTTCTGTTTGGGCATTCAGCCTTCTTAATAGCTTGAGGTCTTTGTCTCTGTCCAGATGTTGGATTGCAGAGCTGTTGGGAAGGAAGATAAAGGTTACCAGGCACAACAGATGATGATACATTTAGACTGATATGGGGAATATTTATTGAGCTACTGTCTCTTAGTATGGCGTTGGACCGCCATGTTTTCTAGCACAACATGCCAGGCATCTCAGCATGGAGCTGTAGAGGTTCCTAATGGTGTCCTGTGATAATCCATCCCATGCAGCTTGAAGATTCTCAGACAGTTCCTGCGGATTTTGTGGTAGGGGTGGAGGTGAAGTGACACCAGGTCCTCCGAACATGTGACACATGACAGCAACCCGTTTATCCTGGTGCTGACCACGGTGCCTCCGCGCACAGATTGGTTGGTCGTCTCCAACAAGACAAAAGCAGGACTTGTTATTGAAGATGACCCGCTGCCTTTCTGAGTTACCACGTGACAGTCTGGCACGACACCATTGCAGTGATTGGCCATGCTGACATGGCTGCCGTTAATGGTTAAGGGCAGTCATCATAGTGGTCTACGTTGTGCAGCTGTTTGCCAATTGGGTAGTTGCGTAAGGCGACGTTTCCGGTTTCCGGTTCTAAGTTTGGTAAGCACAAGCATTTCCGCTTTCCACCGGTCAGCACGCAAAATGGCATTTTACACGCGATGTTCTGAAGACTTGCCAAAAGTAACCATCAATGATCTTCAGCCCATCATTCAGGCTTCGTCAACAGCACCCACAAGTAAGCGGGTATAGGAGTATCATGGGTAAGAGGGGGGAGAAAATTAAGATCCACTCTCGCTTCAGATCCGAAAAAACATCTACAGGTGTTTCTGTGCGTCCTTGCACTGTCAGAGGACACCACAATGCTCCGGGTCTGAAAGGATGTGTAGCTGTGCTGTATGGAATACTTTCCTATTGCCAAAGTATTATTTTTGCAGGTACAGAATGAAAAAATGATGGAACATCTTGAGAAGTGGTTCTCTTTGACACGTGCCCTGTGAGCAGAACTGGGTGTTTCTAATAAATTGGCAAGTTTTGGAAAAGTACAGGGTGGGTGTTTCTAATAATGTGACTGGTTTGTGGACGTACAGCTTAGTTGTTTCTACTAAAGTGGTCAGCTAGTGAAAGTACAAGGTCTGTGTTTCTAATAAAGTGGCCAGTTAGTGAATGTACAACTCAGGTGTTTATATTAAAGTAGCCAGTTAGTGAAAGTACAAGGTGGGTGTTTCTACTAAAGTGGCCAGTTAGTGGATGTACAAGGTAGGTGTTTCTAATAAAGTGGCCAGTTAGTGGATATACAACTCAGGTGTTTCTAATAAAGTGGTCAGTTAGTGGAAGCACAAGAGAGGTGTTTCTAATAAAGTGGCCAGTTAGTGAAAGTACAAGGTCTGTGTTTCTAATAAAGTGGCCAGTTAGTGGACATAAAAGGTAGGTGTTTCTAATAAAGTGGCCAGTTTGTGACACTACAAGGTTGTTGTTTCTAATAAAGTGGCCAATAAATAAAGCGTGAGAAGGGCTTCAAGATGTACGTCTCCAGTTACAGCGATAATTACGAAGGTAAGTTAACTTGGCTTATTAGCTTAGTAGCTAGCTAGCGCCCATAGGTACACATAAACATTTACAGCGGATTCGTTCGCTAATATCTAACTTTGCTATCTAATCGTGTTGGGTGTAGCTCTTGTCTTTTTCTCTTCAGTGCTTCGTTCTCGTTTGCCAAAGCATCTGCCATTGCTGAGGTCGTCGGAGTAACGCTGTAATCATGATCAGGCGCTATCTGCGCTTCCATCTCTGGGTCGGTGTCAGACGCTGCCAACACCGGGGAAGGGCATCTCGGCCGACGTTGCCCAACATTAAGCCTTGGTGCGGGCACGCTGTAATTGTTCCGGGCAAAAAGACAGGGCACCGCTCCTTTGTTGAGTTTTCTCTTTCCCACGGCCGTCACAACAAAGTCGCCTGTGTTGAAATGCCTACTACAGACGCGAGTACTTTGAAGGGGGCTGGAGTTGTCCCCACGAATCTGTGTAAGCCACCGAGCCCGCACCTCAAGTTCCACTGGAAACCTATGAAAGCTAATCTCCGAGTTGTACCTTGAAGAATTAGCACACAGAGGCACACAGCAATGTAGAGACGTCTTCTTCTCTTGACGTTGATACGTCAGTCGTTTCTCCTTTATCTTAAAAACACTCATTGTGTGTTCATTGTGAAAGCTATTGCTTTCCACAGATTCGCTCAATTCCCCTCACAACTACTACAACCGGAAACAGTGATGCATACCAACCATAAACCGGAAGTTAAGAGACGCCATCTTGTGCACACAGCGAATGGTGCTGGCACTAACAGGATGACTCATGGAGGACATCACTGCTCACTGAATCTCCGCAATCGTGGCTGTTGGGTCAGTCAGGTTCAGCGATATGGCCCGTCCTTGCTTACGTCACAGGCGCAGCTGAGCGTGAAGCTTGAATCATTCGCATGTCTCACAATGTCAAACACACCCATCAAGTTTCAGCCCTGTTGGCAGATTCTTTATGGGTGCAGCTATTCTAAAGATGAGTGTATGTTCAAAACTAGAGCTTCGGTTTAGTTATCCTGGCTGGACTGCCAAGGCCTGGACAGTTCTGATCACTGTTTGTAGAGACACACCATTAAATTTTAGTATCATGTCAAGCTCTGATCTGCCAAGCGGCAAACTGAGCCCAACGTCCTTTGTGGTTAATAAGTGATCCATGTAGACAAAAGCTGTCCACCACTTCTACGACTTCTCCATCAATCATAAAGATCTAAAGGTTGGTAAAAGCATTTGTGTCCAGACATCTACTGCGCCTGGACAGAACAGAAATATTGAATAAGGTCTCTTGGACATGTATCTGGATATTTTAAAAGATTTTCAGAAAGATCTTTGTTCACACCAGCTCAGCATGCCAACCCTGTAGGGGTCCATACTATTTTGTATGTCTTAGGAAGACCATAAGGTAGACTTTAGCGCTACGGAGACTGGATTAGGTTTACATGGGGAAGTGAGGTAGCTTAACTATTACGGACGTTCCTTGGTATTTGGTTCTTTCCGAATGCAGCATGTCAATCATTTTTACAGATATTGTGCCCCCATGGGTTATTTCCTTTAGGTGCCAAAAGTATTCACTGACCCATCCAAATCAGTTCCGCTGTCCCAATCACTTCCATGGCCACCCAGCACCTTGGCATGTGGCTTGCTTCTACACACCTTAGTAAAAGAGTGGGTCGCTCTCAGGAGCTCAGTGAATTCCAGCGTGGTACCGTGCTAGGATGCCACCTATGCAGTCCAGTCGTGAAATTTCCTCCCTACTAAATATTCCACAGTCGACAGTCAGTGGGTTTATAACAAAGTGGAAGCGACTGGGAACGACACCAGCACAGTGGGGTCAGTGGATTCTGAGGCGCATAGTGAACAGAGGTCACCAATCACTACAGACCTCCAAACTTCATGTGGGCTTCAGATTAGCTTGCAAGCCGTGCGTAGGGATCTTCATGGAATGGGTTTCCATGGCTGAGCAGCTGCATCCAAGCCTTACATCACCAAGCACAATGCAAAGCATCGAGTGCAGTGGTGTAAAGCGCCGCCACTGGACTCTAGAGCAGTGGAAAGGTGTTCTCTGGAGTGACGAATCACGCTTCTCCATCTGGTAATCTGAGTCTGGGTTTGGCGGTTACCAGGAGAACGGTACGTGTCTGACTGTGTGGTGTCAAGTGTAAAGACTTTGGACAATTGTATGACCTCACAAATGCGCTTCTGAAAGAATGGTCTGAAATTCCCATGAACACATTCCTAAACCTCCTGGAAAGACTTCCCAGAGGAGCTCAAGTCTTATATCTGTAGAATCAATTATGATATTTTGAATATACATTATTTATATGCATCCAAGCCTTGCATCACCAAGCACAATGCAAAGCGTCGAGTGCAGTGGTGTAAAGCACACCGCCACTGGACTCGAGCAGTGGAAAGGTGTTCTCTGGAGTGACGAATCACGCTTCTCCGTCTGGTAATCTGATGGTTGAGTCTCCAGTCCCGTCAAAGTTGCACCCCATTCATAAGAAGTGACCTCATTATGTTCCGATGTCTGTGGGAAAAGTGAAATCCACAATTACAGACATATAGAAGTCATCAGCTTGAGTTTTCATCTGGATGGAGGGAAAGCAAAACAAATAGGATAACTGTGTCCTTTTTAAAAATACCTGGACACCTGTGGACATGCCCAAAAGGGTGCACTGAACTATTTCTGAAGACACTCTACAGAGTATTTGGGAGGTCGCCAGATGAAGGTGACCAATGTGGACCCTGTAATGAAAGAAGTTTGAAAGGAATCAGTTTGGGACGATGGCCAGGGGCTAAGAACAGCCTGCTCGGCCTTTGTCTGCATGCTCCAAATTTCTTAGCTCCTCCTGTGCCAGAACGTTTTCTCAGGGCTCAGAAAGTTTGAGAGTGCTACGGATGCCTCTCAGTTACACAAGTTACGGCCTTTAGTTCCAGCTCACCATATCAAAGCACCAGAAAGCCTGACCCGTTCTGCTGTTGGGATAGGCAGTCCTTTAAGTACACCTGTGGCGTTTTCCGGTAAATCTGTGATCTGCTTTTCAGTGGAGTGAATCGACAGGAAGGTCCGACTTGAAATAAATCGAGTGGCTGAAGATGCTTACGTTCCTTTTACCCTTTATTGCCATCCTACTGTTATTCAAAGATGTCTCTCTGTTCATATTGCCTTTTTATTGGTTGCATATGTCCACAAGTAGGTCAATGTCTGGTGTCGTCGGTGCTGGTGTGATGAATGGCACTGCGATGTGTGCTCACCCTTACGACCTCTCCTCATGCTGAAAATCTGTGTGGCCTGTCATGGGGGAAGCAGTCAGGTGTGAAATGACTGGAGCGTCTCTTCTGCCTCGGCGGGGACCTGATTCATGGGCTTCTTGATTGGAAAGGCCCAGAAGATGAGTTGCACCGAGGAGAAGAAGACCGCCCAGCGTTGTTGTTCTGACCAGCGGCAGCCGCCCAAAACTGAAATCAAATGTTGCCCTGGAAAGCAGAACGTGCCCGGGTTCTCAGAGTGTATTGTGGTGTACCGCCTGGCTCAGTACTAGGCCCACTTTCAAAGTATAGTTTTTTAATAAAAACTATTTCTATTAATAGAGTTTTGTAACGGCAGGTGAACTGACCAGACGCACACAGAGTAAAAGGGACAACCTGTTTATACAGATAGGGTGATAAGGGACAGCTGTCGGCGGTTAGAACTCCGGCGATGAAGAACGCGAATGTGAAAATGGATTGGCTGGTGCAGAGCACATGGTCGTGACGTCACAGAGTCGGGCATTTTAGGGATTGGAGTTTAGGGGAGTGAGGGAGTCCAGGGAAGAACCCCGAATCGTTTTCATGCATGCATTCTGTTTCTATAAAACATCTACTGATGGTTCCAGGTCTCCACCTGCTGTCCCCTATGAACTAGATTATATAGCATATGCCGAACATTTGCAGAAATGTTTTAGCTGATGTCCAAGAACATTAGGAATAAAAAAGAAGATGTTGGCCCTGAGGTGGCATCCACCACATTCTTTGGCTTGGTGGCAGTGGGCCAACTCTTTGCCCTTATGGAGGGGTCTGTAGCCCGAATGCATGCAGCTAGCTTTAGGACGCTTCAGGCATGGGATCTGGCATACAAGCTAGTTAAAGAGAAGGAGCAGCTTGTTCAATTGTAACCCTTTTTATTATTATTGGAGAGAGATCCGGGTTAGGGGTGGGATGCGTCGCCATGGGGAGGGTCATAAGGGAGTTGCTGCTTGTGGGTTTGGTGGTTGATGTTGTTTTGTTTTGTTTTTGCGTTCACATAAGTTATCTTTATATATGTGTTACATTCTTATATGGGGAGGGGGGTTTAAAAAGAATGAAAATGTATGTATACAGCATTTTTTTTCTTTTTTCAATAAAAAATTGACCACAAAAAAAAAGGAATGAAAAAGAAGGTATGGCATCCATATATTAATAGAAGGAAGTGTGGGACTTGGATTGGGAAGGAAGATAAAGGTTACCAGGAACAGTAATTGATGATCAGTTTAGACTGATATGGGTAATATTTATTGAGCTACACATACAGAAGTAGTGTCTCTCAGTATAGCATCAGGCTGCAATGCTTGCTGACACCATGCCAGCATAATCCATCCCATGCAGCTTGAATATTCTCACACATCTTCTGGAGATTTTGCAGTAGGAGTGGAGGTGGCAACAAACCATTCCCCTTGGAAGCTTGGTGCTGGCCACGGCGCCTCCACACACAAACTTGTTCGCCATCTCCAGCAAGACCAAAGCGAGACTCGTCACGGAAGATGACCTGCTGGCCCAGATCTTTGGCGATGTTGACGTAGCGTTAAGGGCAGTCCTCGTAACGGTCTGTGTTGTGCAGCTGTCTGCAGCTGTGCATGTGCCGGTCTTTATCACTGTAGCTCACTGACCCAACATCCATGACGGCGGACATTCAGCGAGCAGTGATGCCCTCCATGAGTCATCCTGTTAGTGCCAGCACTATTGGCAGACAGCTGCACAACACAGACCGTTACGAGGACTGCCCTTAACACTATGTCAACATCGTCAAAGACTGCAACGGTGCTGGGCCAGCAGGTCATCTTCCGTGACAAGCCTTGCTTTGGTCTTGCTGGAGATGGCGAACAAGTTTGTGTGTGGAGCTTCCAAGAGGAATGGTTTGTTGCCACCTTGTATCATTTGTTGTCACCTTGAAACTTGAATCATTTGCATGTCTCACAATGTCAAACCCACCCACCAAGTTTCATTCCAGTCGGTTGATTGCTTCAGGGTGCAGCTATTCTTTTGATGATGAGTGCATAGAAATTGAATGAATTTGCTCTGGGACAAGAGGAATCTAGTTTTAAGGCACGAGAGGAAACCAGATCTTCAGCTTCATAACTTGACTATTGCTTGCAGGTAGTGCTTCAGATTCACTGGCACATTCACACGTCATTTTAGGACCCATGCTTCACCGAAGGAGAGCGGAACAAGCAGAGCCATCTTTGCCCCACTCAAGCACAGGAAAGATTAATTGCTCAAGTGACATTTTATCCCTCCCCCCATCCTGTTTGAAATGTCAGTTTATTCTCCCACCATTGCCTGTCCATTTCCGAAAATGAGTTTAGGAAAAACGTTCTTTAATGGAAGAAATTGTTGGGTGCATTTTTGCGAAATGTCAGGATCTCCTCGGTTGCTGCTTTTCATCATTTATTTATCCTCTTTCTATTAAACTCAAATTAATTTTTAAAAATGATGACATTGGGTATTACAACCCGGACTGTTTATCCGGTAGAGGCCATCCTCTATCTGTGAACTGCTCTAGTGGAGGGAATGTTGAAGGTAAAAGGTTGGGAGATCCTTTGAGGCTAATCCAGCACAGTTATGGCATTTCACCAGCATTTGATTAAACTACTCATATCTCTTGGTGTCGGTTATGGTTTTGGGGAATACTGTCACACAATAACAAAGATTAGAGAAGACTAATTTTCAAATTAAAACAGAATTCCACCATGTTTTCAGACTCTCTTAGTGGTCGAGATGCCTATAGAGTCATGTGTGACTCATGTGGTTGGTGTGAAATGGTTAATTGTATAGTCTCAATGTCTTTACTGTGGTGGTGATGGGAACCAGGGGTCACTGTATCTACAACAGAAATATAGCCACTTTATTAACACTCCAAACCCACCAGTGAACCTACACGATTCTTCTAAACTCTATTCGGAATGTTGACGATGGTCACAACGCCCTCATAACGCCCTGCACATATTCCTCCACCATGAACGGATTTTAGATCAGTCTTTTCAGAGCTATCATAAACAACGTCTCGAACATCATGCATCATATTCATAACCACTTCATGTAATAACGTTTCTTGAGCAAGCTTTTAGAGGTTGACGTCTAGTTCCATTCACCACCACAATCCTAAGTTTGTAAGATTCTATAAATAACATTAGCAACACTCAACATTTACATTTAAGGCATTTAGCAGACGCTCTTATCCAGAGCGACTTACAACCGTGCTTAGTGCTCCGTTGGATAATATTCCAGCTAGTGTAGAAAGTTTAGAGCCTAAAACTCACCACGAGCTCAGACACTGCCCGAACAAGGGCCAGTGCTGATACCTAGAGAAAGGTCATTACAAGTGCAATACAAAAGGTTATTAAATTTCCAAGACTGCGAGAGACTGCGCTGTTCTGACGCCCAGTGGGAGTTCATTCCACCATCTGGGAGCCAGGACAGAGAAGAGTCTCTCAGTATGGCAATGAGCCACCATGTTTGCAGCTTCGTTGGTTGTCTCCGCCAAGACAAAAACGGGACTTGTCTCTGAAGGTGACCTGTTGCGAGTCAATCCATGATAGCCTGGCACGAAACCACTGCAGTCTTTGGTGACGTTACCATGGTGTCAAGAGAGGTCAGTGTCATGGTCTGCGTGGATGTAGTCCTGCATCTTGCAGGAGTCTGCCAAATGTACTCATAGAGGATACCACTGCTTGCTGGATGTTTGCAGTCGTGGGTCAGTCAGGTACAGTGATAAGGCTCGTCCTTGTTTACGCCACATGCTCGGCTGATCCTGAAACCTACCCACCAAGTTTCATTCCTGTCAGCTGATTCAGCTATTAGTGTAACTATTCCTAACTGTGAGTGTAGCTACACTGGTCCAATGGAATAATGGCCACGAGTCAAACTAATGTCTTCTGAATTTTTGTTTCTCTCTCTCTTTCTTTATTAGACACCATGAAAACTACAAGAAAACAAAACCTTTGTTCAAGACACGCATTTCTCAGTCCTTTCAATGTCTCTAGAGCTGGTGTTCTTGCTAGTTAGGCTTAAACACACTAGCCAGCACAACAGTTTCATGTAGAACTCTAAATATGCAAGATTAAACTCTGCATCCACAAAAAGGCACATAAAAGGCACATTAATGCCCAAATATAAACAGTTATGACCATTTACCATGTGTGCCTCTTAGACCAAGTGTAACCCCGGCTCTCTCGTAGCCACAGTGTTGAAATTAGACAGGACCTCAACGGAATCTGCATCAGTTTATTCTGCACGAGAGTTTTCGCACACAGACAGACAGCATTAGACCAGCGGCAATCGCCCCGCAGATCCACCTGCCGATTAAAACCAATATGCTTTCAACTCTATATGGTGCAGTTACAGTACACATGAAATTACAGGCTCCACAGTTTGGACAACATACAATAAGCGACCATCAACCTATGTACTGTCTAGCTAGCATAGCTTTCTGTTGCTAGTTTCAGGCCATGCTGTATTAAGCTCAATATCACCACAGAACATCAAAGATATGGATTAACCACAAGATCAAACACTGCTTAGCTTTCAGTGGAGTCAAGTGTACATGTATTTCGCTAATGTATGTCGAAATTAAACTAAATAATATACAGAGAAAAGAGCGATTGAAAAGAGGCTACCTCATGCATCAGCACGTAAAGAAAAAAAGAACGAGATGCTTCCTGGTATTTTACCCTCTGAATGCCCCACCCACACAGTCACTCCTTCAAAATAAATGTCGTTTATAACTTAACAATGATATATATATATATAATTTAAAGTAAGTTAGCTAAAATCCAGTGAAACATTTTTCACAGCATTAATCCTGCTACATAAGCTATGGTTGTTTTTGGGGTAGCATGTTTCTTCTCTGCTGCCAAGCTGGCTCTAATCCACAACTCCACAGTTCCATGCTCTAACTAATGTCATTGTTACGTAGGGACAGGACAGGGAGGCAGGATGCAACGATTTAATGTTTGAACAAACAAGATGAAATGTAAACCAAAAAACACAATAGGAAAACTACAAACTAAACACTACTGTGGTACAGGGAAACAGAAACAACAAACTGGGACTGAATCAACAGGCATAGAGACCAAATCCAAGGACGTGAAGCAAAGAACCAGCATGGAGACAAAAGACCGCCAGGAAGACAAAACACCAAGTAAGCACACAGGGGACTACAGGGAGTATAAGGGAACAAAGACTAACAAGGAACACCTGGGGAGGGGCAGAGCTACAAACCAAGGACAGGTGAGAGGATTGACCAGGTAAGGAGAAGCAAAAATCCAAAACAAACAGAAGCACATGGAACAGGACAACAAAAAACACCTGGACATGACCAGACAGAAACAGAAAGCCAGAGAAGACAGACAAACATGAGCAAGACAAGGCAGGATGTGCCAGTCATGTGACTCAGTACCCTTTACAGTAAAATGACATAAAGCAAATGTTATTTTAAAGATGTATACAGTGGGGTGTGAAAGTTTGGGCAGCGTTGTTAATTTTCCTGATTTACCTTTATAAAGCATTGATTGTTTGGATAAAAAAATTCCGTTAAATATATCATATAGGGGACAAACACAGTGATATTTGAGAAGTGAAATGAAGTTTATATGATTTACAGAAAGTGTGCAATAATTGTCTAAACAAAATTAGGCAGGTGCATAAATTTGGGCACCATAAAAAAACCTTAACTCAGTATTTAGTAGATCCTAATAACAGCCTCTAAACGCTTCCTATAGCTTCTAATGAGAGTCTGGATTGTGGCTGAAGGTATATTAGACCATTCTTCTTTACAAAACATCTCTAGTTCATTCAGGTTTGAAGGTTTCCGAGCATGGACAGCTCTCTTTAAGTGACACCACAGATTTTCAATAATATTCAGGTCTGGGGACTGAGATGGCCATTCCAGAATGTTGTACTTGTTCCTCTGCATGAATGCATTAGTAGATTTTGAGCAGTGTTTAGGGTCGTTTTGTCTTTGTGGAAGATCGCACCCGCGCGCAGCTTCAAGCTTTGTCACTGTTTCCTGGTCATTGGTCTCCAGAATCGGCTGATATTGATTGGAATCCATGCGTCCCTCAACTTTAACAAGATTCCCAGTCCCTGTACTGGCCACACAGCCCCAGCAGCATGATGGAACGAACACCACAAATTTGTGTACTGTAGGTAGCAGTGTTTTTAATCTTGGAGTGCTGTGTTCTTTTTTCACCTCGCGTGGCATACGGCCCTTGTTATGCCCCAAATAACCACAGGCACCTTATTTCAAAATGAAGCTGGCTTGTCCAAATGTGCTTTTAGCAACCTCAAGCGGCTCTGTTTGTGATGTGGGCGGAAGAAAAGAGTCTTCCTCTGCATCACTCTCCCATACAGCATCTCCTTGTGTAAAAGTGCGCCGAATAGTTGACAATGACACAGTGACTCCATCAGCCGCAAGATCATGTTGTAGTGTCTTTGGTGCTGGTCTGTGCGGTTGACTCTGACTGTTCTCAACATCCTTCACTTCTGTTTATTCGAGATTTCCTCTGGTCTGGCCACTTCGAGCCTGGACTTCCACAGTGCCTGTGGTCTCCATTTTCTCGGGTGTGGATATAAAAGACATAGCAATGTTTCTCTCACAGTGGAAACTGAAAGCTGAAATCTCTGAGATAGCTTCCTGTATCCTTCCCCTAAACCATGACGCTGAACAGTTTTTGTTTTCAGGTCATTTGAAAGTTGTTTTGAGACTCCCATGCTGCGACTCTTCAGAGAAGATGCAAAGAGGAGAAAAACTTACAATTGCCCCCCTTAAATACCCTTTCTCAGCATTGGAGTCACCTGTGTATGGAGGTATGAGCGCTGGGTCGGTCAACCTGTTGTGATGTTGGTGTTTATTATGTATCATATAACAGATAATGCTCAGAATTGTTCAGGGCGGCGGTTCGACAGTCGTGTCTGCTACACAAGAGCTAAAGTAAAGCAGTGGAGTGTTTCCGTCTGATAAGCTTCTCTAGAGAGAAATGGGTCTTCAGCTTCAGCTTTTGTGTTCTAACCTCGAGGTTATAACAGCTGCATGGTTCGGGGGCTTATTAGCATTCGCAAAAAGCCAAGACACAACTTCAGCAGGAATGCCTCAATAAAGAAGGCGCAATAAAGATAGCAGCGCCGCTCAGGCTCGTCAGGCTAGGCTAATCTAAAACCTGCTCGGTTACTCTTCTCATAATGATAAAGCCTGCCGCTCGTACGGCCGTTCCATTTGCTCCAGTGAGTGAGGACGTCTGTGCGGAACACCTCTGATTGTTGAATTCCGTATGTGCCATAGACTGAAATGGAGCCAAGCTGTGATCGGGTTGGGAATTTTAGATGCTAGCCGTCTTGTTTATCTTCAGAGCAGCACGAGCTGGAATGTCTTTCTTCTCGTTCCCATGTATCAGTGGAAAGGTGTGTGATTTACAAAATGGTAAACCGGATTTCTATCTTCCCAGGTAAGCAAGCGAGGCATAGAAATATGACCATATGCTTCCATACACCTGCAGATCCAGCTACTTCTTTCACACTATGGTCTTTGGCTCACTCAAATGAAGTCACTCCGTTTAGCCAATCATTAACATCTGCTTTGGAGCCATTTACCACACATGGAACGAGACATTCACTGCCCTGTACCACCTCTTCTCAATGTATGGATCCCATCACTCACACCCAGCTGGTGTTTATAGCCCCATCATCCTCGTGCAGCGCCACCTGCTGGAGCTCATTTAGCCACCAGGCATCCTCTGGGCTCTCAGTTCTGATGGTCATGACATCACCACGGTTTGGCCAATAATGGGGTCATGTGCTGAGATAGAAACCCGTATATCGTCGCTGTCCAAAGAAAAACATGTATCTCCATTTTTGTTGATTTTTACTTTTATGCCATTTGATCAAATGAGCTGCTGTTTACACTGTATGGAAATTTCCTGAAGAATGGACCAACAGAAACGGGCCAAAACTGCTTAGAAAGACGTCTGGTTCCATTGACTTCCATTCAAATTAATTGAGGTTTTTGGGCTCTCCTGTAAAGTAGCCATTTTGGAGATACATGTTTTTCTTTGGACAGTGACGATATGCCTTGGCAATAGCTGCATTAGCCAATACATTTACAAAGCTGGTGAACAAAACGGGTCAGTTCCAAAACCCTAGAGTGTTATGTAAACAGTGTTGGTTCACCAATAGAGTACATACTGTATGCCAGCAAAATCTACATACACAGCAACAGCATTCCATCTCCATGAAGAGCCAGGCACTGTTGGACTTAATGAGGTTAGGGAGTGTTTTAAGGCAGGACAGCAGGGCATCCCCATGGAATCTGCAGCCTGGGTGCCCTCTATAAGGGTCAGGATAAAAATCTCAGAGGTCATATGCCATGTCCCAGCTTTACCACGGCAAATGCCAGGAATGAAAGTCAGAGTTAATTAATGGGTATAAGCTTAAGGCTCACGTAGGACATGAGTAGAAACACCAAGCCTGTGCCTCCACTAGCCAGCCACTTAATTAGAAACAGCAGCCTAGTGCTTCCACTCTGTGGCCACTTAATTAGAAACACTAGCCTAGTGCTTCCACTCAGTGGCCACTTTATTAGAAACACCAGCCTAGTGCTTCCACTCAGTGGACACTTAATTAGAAACACTAGCCTAGTGCTTCCACTCTGTGGCCACTTTAGTAGAAACACCAGCCTAGTGCTTCCACTCAGTGGACACTTTATTAGAAACACCAGCCTAGTGCTTCCACTAAATGGCCACTTTAATGGAAACATATACGTTGTGCTTCCACACACTGGCCACTTTATTAGAAACACCTCTCTTATTCTTCCACACACTGACCACTTATTTAGAAACACCAGCCTAGTGCTTCCACTCTGTGGCCACTTTATTAGAAACACCAGCCTAGTGCTTCCACTCTGTGGCCACTTTATTAGAAACACCTACCACTTCCACTAACTAATCTCTAATCCCCCTATCCTTCTCCCTCTACATTTCTCCATCATTCACACTCTCACCCCTCTTCATTCATCTATCTTTCTCTTTCGGTTCTCCAACTGTACATCCATCCATCCATTCATCCATCCATCCATCTCTCTTCATTTATTAACCCTCCATCTATCCTTCCATTCTCCTATCTCCCTCAGTTTCTCCATCTATAAGCCACTAGGTTATTTTTTCTCTATTTCATTTTCTCTCTCTTTCATCCTTCATTCCTTCTTTCTCACTCTCCAATTTTAATTCTCGCACATCCTTCCACTCTGAATGTTTCTCCTCCTTCCAGCCTCTTGAAAACACAAACAAGCCCTAAAAGGTAATGTAGTGTTGCAGTTGAAGGGAGCTAACTGTGAATCGGGAGGTGCTACAGCTCTCCTGACTGAGGTCCACAGAGGATGATCGTTCTCAGGCTTTCAGCTGGATATCTTTGGGAAGTGGTGCATTAGCAGCATCACACAAATGGTAGAAAAAGCAGAAGTGAATGCTGAGTGACCAAACCTGAATTATTAAGAGTTCTTAGCTCTTGAAGCAGACTAAAGACCAGTGGACCAAGCACTTGGATAGCACTTCTGCTAATTATTACATTTGCTAATTATATGGAAATGTAACCGAGACCTGCTGTCCCCTAGACTGTGTTTCCGATGATCCTTGTTGATCCGAGAAGGTCCTGGAAGGCTCCCCTCGTCAATGTTGAAGTACTGAGTTAAGCACAGAGCTAATTAACCCCAGACACTTCACCGAGAGACAGTAATTTTAGCCACTGTGCTAGAACTCCAAGGCTGTTTTCCTGAGACTCCAGACTCATTAGTGCAGGAGATAATTAGCCAACTCACTAAAAAGTGAACGTAGTTCATTTCAGCATGTCTTGCGAAATCTACTTCTCAGAAACTTTGACTACCAAAACGTCCAGAGTTCTCAAACACACACATATCAAGCTGTTCCACCTTAGGTAGACCAGAACATTTGAGTATGGACACAGACGACGAATATGAAGTCAACATCAGGTCACTTTAATAAATGCATCCCTAAACAGGAAGCAGTTTCTTGGAAATGTGTATTGACTATTTTGACATACTGTCTACTAGGGCTGCAACCATTAATCGACTTAGTTGACGCAGCCGATTAATCGACTTAAATTCAACTACCGAATTAGTTGGCAACTAATTTACAACTGCGCAGCTGGCTTCATCCTTTCAGTGACATTATTCCCCTCCAAAGGTGCAACGGCGTAAAGACCTGCTGATAGTATCAATTTGGGTTTGGAGTTGGCAAGAACATTGCTGCCACTTTGCAGGCGGTACATCCTTGTTTTTCCTCAAATATGTAGGATTTATATATTGCTGCCACTTTGGCACATATTAATATAGACATAATATATTAATAAGACAGTTCATAAAACAGTGAATTGTGGAATAAGGTATTCGTCTCAATTTTCTTCATTGTTTGCTAGCAAATGCATAAAAACAAGCTACATTTAAAAGCTGTTTGCTGCATAAGAGAAGAGTTATCTGGTAATCGAGCGATTCATGGTCCGAATAATCGATTATTTGTTTCGGTAGTTGCTTCGACTAGTCGATTATTCATTTGCTGCAGCCCTAACTAGGTCTAGTGTACTAGATTTCCATCAAAACCTGCTGACGGACATGTCTTCTCAGAATGAGAGCGAATCATCTACTATTGTCATCACTAGCTCATCGTAAAATAGACACCTTCCATGTTTAAGGTGGTAGTAACTTCAGGCTCCTGCAGATGGCGCTGCATGAGGATGCTGAGGCTATAAATACCTGCGGGGTGCGAGTGACGGGATCCATAGAATGAGAAGAGGTGGTACAGTGCAGTGAATGTCTCATCCCAACATCCAAAGCAGATGTTAATGATTGGCTAAAAGGAGGGACTGCATTTGGGCATGTCAAAGACCATAGTGTGAGGGAAGTAGCTGAATCTGCAGGTGTATGGAAGCGTTCAGTCATACACGTCCACCAGCAGTGGCTAAAATCCCAGTCTACAGGAAACTCTGCTAGGAATTGTGCCAGGAAAGTTATCCACCCATTCTTAGGTGCAAGAGTGTCTGAACATTGATCTGACATACATCCAGTCCATGTCAAATCCAATCACTGCTGATACGTGTGCTTGTGGAGGTCTAATGTTATTATGTAAGTTCAGTCAGAGGTGATGAATATCTGAGCTGCTGAGCTGATATCCTCACCAGTGTGAATTTGATTTTGCAGCATGTCAGGCCTACTCCGTTCAGTTTTGGTACAACAAGCTCCTTTTATAAAAGTAATAACTGCAATATCTGGACTTTTGGATTCAAGCCACTCTATAAAACGAGCGTGTATGAATATGTATCTCTGGCTCTGGTTGAGAGCTGAAAGGTTTAATTCTCAGTTTGCTCTATTTTGTCCTGTAATTCCAGACAGGACACTCCAGATGGGTTTTAATGAGAAGCGGTCTGAAGGCGGTGAAGACTGCAGAAGGTGATGCTAGTTTGTGTACGTTCTTTTGAGCCTGCGGCCACGAAAGCTCATTTTCAGACCTTAAATCAGCTTCAGGGCTTCAAATGAAATTTTATATTAGAGTCAAACGAGCCCCGGGTGGTCAATCTTATTACTGTACTGTCACTGAGGGTCACTCCCCCGCCAGCCTCAACTCCACCATCACTGATTAGCAGCTAACCAACAGCTTCTGAAGGTAAACTGAAGAAATGTCAAAATGTCACGAAAAACCTATTCTGGGTAATAACTTTATTATAAATGAACCTTACTATTTTAATTTCATTCTAGGAATTTATTTGATAAGAACTTCATCCTATACACTAATCCATAAATTACAAATAACAACCAAATAATTTATAAAGTGGCCAGTTAGTGGAAGCACAAAGTACATGTTTCCAATAAAATGGCCAGTTAGTGGAAGTGCAAAGTAGGTGTTTCTAATAAAGTGGCTAGTTAGTGGAAGTACAAGGTGAGTGTTTCTAATAAAGTGGCCAGTTAGTGGAAATACAAGGCGAGTGTTTCTAATAAAGTGGCCAGTTAGTGGAAGCACAAATTAGGTGTTTCTAATAAAGTGGCCAGTGAGTGAAAGCACAAGCTAGGTGTTTCTAATAAAGTGGCCAGTTAGCGAAAGCACAAGGTAGGTGTTTCTAATAAAGTGGCCAGTTAGTGGAGGTACAAGGTAAGAGTTTCCAATAAAGTGGCCAGTTAGTGGAAGCACAAGGCGGGTGTTTCTAATAAAGTGGCCAGTTAGTGGAAGTGCAAAGTAGGTGTTCCCAATAAAGTGGCCAGTTAGTGGAAGTGCAAAGTAGGTGTTTCTAATAAAGTGGCCAGTTAGTGAAAGTACAAGGTAGGTGTTTCTAATAAAGTGGCCAGTCAGTGGAAGTACAAGGCAGGTGTTTCTAATAAAGTGGCCAGTTAGTGGAAGTGCAAAGTAGGTGTTTCTAATAAAGTGGCCAGTTAGTGGAAGCACAAGGTAGGCGTTTCTAATAAAGTGGCCAGTTAGTGGAAGCACAAGGTAGGTGTTTCTAATAAAGTGGCCAGTTAGTGGAAGCACAAGGTAGGTGTTTCTAATAAAGTGGCCATTACATAGAAGCATAATTTAGGTGTTTCTAATAAAGTGGCCAGTTAGTGGAAGCACAAGGTAGGTGTTTCTAATAAAGTGGCCAGTTAGTGGAAGTACAAGGCAGGTGTTTCTAATAAAGTGGCCAGTTAGTGGAAGTACAAGGCAGGTGTTTCTAATAAAGTGGCCAGTCAGTGGAAGTACAAGGCAGGTGTTTCTAATAAAGTGGCCAGTGAGTGGAAGCACAAGGCAGGTGTTTCTAATAAAGTGGCCAGTTAGTGGTGTTTCCAGTTAAACTGAGCTCCTCCACTCGTTTATTTAAGGTTGTCTTTAAATGAGTCATTTGAGCAGCAAGTGTGCAGCACTGAACACACGACTTCCTGTTCAAACCCTTTTCACAGCTTGTCTTTGTGTTTTCTCTGCAGCCTACTTTCCTCCCCACTGTGCTGAACTTTTCAGCATAAGCTTCAAGGTTAGTCTACACAGCGGAGATCTGAGAGTCATTTATTACTGACCTCCATTCACGGCAGGTTTTGTTTGACTCCAAAAGATATTTTGTCTTTTTATGACAGGCGTTTGTCTACTACGTGCCATAAACTGCCGATGCATCAGTCACGCACATCATTTCTTCCAGAGGGTATGCTCTACAGTAGACTGATAATCCTGGTCTGAGAGAGCGATTCATCATAAGAGGAGGGAGATGTAAATATGGAATCTTCTTTATTTGGTATGAATGTCCTGAGAATCAGCTCATTGTCCCTTCAGGAGTTTAGAAGCAGAGTGCACACTCACTGAGCCTCCAGCTTCCAGCTTTGTTGAAGTCTGTGACAATGATCTGTATTTATTTTATCTGTATACCTCTTACACACCTTGTCCTTCCACTAACTGGCCACTTTATTAGAAACACCCGCCTTGTGCTTCCACTTACTGGCCACTTTATTAGAAACACCTACCTTGTGCTTCCACTAACTGGCCATTTTATTAGAAACACCTAATTTGTGCTTCCACTAACTGGCCACTTTATTAGAAACACCCGCCTTGTACTTCCACTAACTGGCCACTTTATTAGAAACACCCGCCTTGTGCTTCCACTAACTGGCCACTTTATTAGAAACAGCCGCCTTGTGCTTCCACTAACTGGCCACTTTATTAGAAACACCTACCTTGTGCTTCCACTAACTGGCCACTTTATTAGAAACACCTACCTTGTGCTTCCACTTACTGGCCACTTTATTAGAAACACCTAGCTTGTGCTTTCACTCACTGGCCACTTTATTAGAAACACCTAATTTGTGCTTCCACTAACTGGCCACTTTATTAGAAACACCTACCTTGTGCTTCCACTTACTGGCCACTTTATTAGAAACACCTACCTTGTGCTTCCACTAACTGGCCACTTTATTGCTTCCACTAACTGGCCACTTTATTAGAAACACATGCCTTGTACTTCCACTAACTGGCCACTTTATTAGAAACACCCGCCTTGTGCTTCCACTAACTGGCCACTTTATTGCTTCCACTAACTGGCCACTTTATTAGAAACACCTACCTTGTGCTTTCACTAACTGGCCACTTTATTAGAAACACCTACCTTGTGCTTCCACTAACTGGCCACTTTATTAGAAACACCCGCCTTGTGCTTCCACTAACTGGCCACTTTATTGCTTCCACTAACTGGCCACTTTATTAGAGACACGTACCTTGTGCTTCCACTCACTGGCCACTTTATTAGAAACACCTAATTTGTGCTTCCACTAACTGGCCACTTTATTAGAAACTCCTACTGTGTACTTCCACCAAATGGGCAGGACTTTAGAAGTAGAGTGCACTCACGCTGGGCCTTGTTGGAGTCTGTGAGAATGGTCTATCTTTAAGGGGTCCACGTCTTACAGGTGGCATTCCACCCAAACCTCGGTGGGTTGATCTTTTTTAATGATGGTGTCAACTTGTTTTAAGGCAGATAGCTTACCTTGGTGTAAGCCAAACACAAGGCTGTAGTAGCATGTTGCCCCTAAACTAAGAGCATTCACATGAAAATTTTGACCACCCTAGATTAAACGCAGATTAAACGCAGATTAAACGCAGATTTTTGAAGCACTTAAAACCGTACGTTTCACTGGATGAATTTCAAAGGTGAGCGATACCAGATGGACGCTGGACCATCTTAAAATCAGACAAACACTAAAAGCAACAGGGTGAGGGCGGAGCCAGAATGTTCCAAGGAAACCCAGAAGTAACATTTTTTAAATAGTTTGTGTTGTATGTATTGATTTTTAGGTAACCCATTTTCTTATTTAACTGTGTTTTTGTTTGTTTGTTTGTTTGTTTGTTTGTTTATTGTAACATTTTTCTGTATTTGTTTTGTTTTGACTTGTGTTGAATGAAACTGTCTTTATTGTGCAGCACTCTGGGATGCGCACTGTGTCACTATGTAAATAAAGCTTATACAAAGTGTATTTTTATTATGTGTTATTATTATTATTAATATTAATATAAAACATTCCTATATTGACATTGGTTCTTCTAGAACTACAGTATTTCACACCAACCCACTCTAAATAACATCCTAACTGTTTACATGTGCGGACATTCCACATTTGAACTGCAGTGTGACTGTTAAGCCACTTTTTGGAAACTTCGCTGAGAAGGTTAAGTGAGTCTCTGTGTTTATTTGGATTTGCTGCCCCCTGCTGACCCAAACTCTGAATTACAGCCCAAGACACAAGTATACATAAACCAAGTTCTCTAATCAGTACAGAGTTACCCACTAGCTGAAGGAAGTCCCAGTTATATAGGTACTCTACAGACAGGACACAAACGAACTGATGGACAGACCGACTAAGCCTTGATAATACAATACAGCTGTGTACTGGATAAGCACTATCGTTGGAAGTATATGCACACAAGTTATGTTATTTCCAGTTCAGTATAAATTGTTCTATCTATGAATATATGAAATAAGATGGAGGTACAGTTCCAGTTCCATGTATTTTGACCATGGCAACTGTTGAACTGGGTACTTTGTAGACTACTTTAGAAAATGCTACAGTAGTCGTCCCTTGGTGGGTGAAGCCATGGTAAACTATGGGACACTCAATAATGAAAATAATAATAATAATAAAAAATCTTTCTTTATTTCTTTATTTATTTCACCTCAACAAGATTTGTCGCTTGAGACTTTTTAGAAATAAAGTGGCAAAGAAAAAGGGTTTTAAAGGTCAGTACGTCTAGCAGTTTGGACTAATAACAGGCAGGGACATGTGTATTGTTAAAGTTTCAGTGGCTGCATGAGGTCAAAATTCACAGTGGTTATATAAGTATATAAGAATATATATAAGAATATAAGTCCACTATAGTTAGGACACAAATAACTGGGCTGAAGTACACACTAGCTAAGCATGCTATCTGATACAACTATAGTAACTGGGCTGAAGTACACACTAACTAAGCACGCTAGCTGATACAACTATAGTAACTGGGCTGAAGTACACACTAGCTAAGCACGCTAGCTGATACAACTATAGTAACTGGGCTGAAGTACACACTAGCTAAGCACGCTAGCTGATACAACTATAGTAACTGGGCTGAAGTACACACTAGCTAAGCACGCTAGCTGATACAACTATAGTAACTGGGCTGAAGTACACACTAGCTAAGCACGCTAGCTGATACAACTATAGTAACTGGGCTGAAGTACACACTAGCTAAGCACGCTAGCTGATACAACTATACTAACTGGGCTGAAGTACACACTAGCTAAGCACGCTAGCTGATACAACTATAGTAACCGGACTGAAGTACACACTAGCTAAGCACGCTAGCTGATACAACTATAGTAACCGGGCTGAAGTACACACTAGCTAAGCACGCTAGCTGATACAACTATAGTAACTGGGCTGAAGTACACACTAGCTAAGCACGCTAGCTGATACAACTATAGTAACCGGGCTGAAGTACACTCTAGCTAAGCACGCTAGCTGATACAACTATAGTAACTGGGCTTAAGTACACAGTAGCTAAGCAAGCTAGCTGGTACAACTATAGTAACTGGGCTTAGGTACACAGTAGCTAAGCACGCTAGCTGATACAACTATAGTAACAGGGCTGAAGTACACACTAGCTAAGCACGCTAGCTGATACAACTATAGTAACAGGGCTGAAGTACACACTAGCTAAGCACGCTAGCTGATACAACTATAGTAACTGGGCTGAAGTACACACTAGCTAAGCACTCTAGCTGATACAACTATAGTAACTGGGCTTAAGTACACAGTAGCTAAGCACGCTAGCTGATACAACTATAGTAACTGGGCTGAAGTACACACTAGCTAAGCACGCTAGCTGATACAACTATAGTAACAGGGCTAAAGTACACACTAGCTAAGCACGCTAGCTGATACAACTATAGTAACAGGGCTAAAGTACACACTAGCTAAGCACGCTAGCTGATACAACTATAGTAACCGGGCTGAAGGACACACTAGCTAAGCACGCTAGCTGATACAACTATAGTAACTGGGCTTAAGTACACAGTAGCTAAGCACGCTAGCTGATACAACTATAGTAACCGGGCTGAGGTACACTCCAGCTAAGCACGCTAGCTGATACAACTATAGTAACCGGGCTGAAGTACACACTAGCTAAGCACGCTTGCTGATACAACTATAGTAACCGGGCTGAAGTACACACTAGCTAAGCACGCTAGCTGATACAACTATAGTAACCGGGCTGAAGGACACACTAGCTAAGCACGCTAGCTGATACAACTATAGTAACTGGGCTTAAGTACACAGTAGCTAAGCACGCTAGCTGATACAACTATAGTAACCGGGCTGAAGTACACTCTAGCTAAGCACGCTAGCTGATACAACTATAGTAACCGGGCTGAAGTACACACTAGCTAAGCACGCTTGCTGATACAACTATAGTAACCGGGCTGAAGTACACACTAGCTAAGCACGCTAGCTGATACAACTATAGTAACCGGGCTGAAGTACACACTAGCTAAGCACGCTAGCTGATACAACTATAGTAACCGGGCTGAAGTACACTCTAGCTAAGCACGCTAGCTGATACAACTATAGTAACTGGGCTTAAGTACACAGTAGCTAAGCACGCTAGCTGGTACAACTATAGTAACTGGGCTTAGGTACACAGTAGCTAAGCACGCTAGCTGATACAACTATAGCTATAGCTATGTATACAACACAAGTATACACACTAGTAAACGCCCCAGTTAGGGAACAAGTAAGTAGGACTACACTATAGCGAGGTCTGGTTGGCCTCAACATTGGTAGGGGCACAACGACCCACTCCTTACCTCCCACATCCCACTATCACCCAAAGGCTATACACATTGCAAAAAACGTCTAATGCAGAGCCATTGAATGGTGAGGGGCAAATCAGAACAATCTAATAATAAAATCAAATCAACATTTATTTTTATAGCGCTTTTTACAACAGATGTTGTCACAAAGCAGCTTTACGAAGAATCTTTACAAAGAATCTGGTGTTCGAGCCCCCAATGAGCAAGCCGAGGGCGACAGTGGCAAGAAAAAAACTCCCTTAGTTAGGAAGGAAGAAACCTCGAGAGGAATCAAGACTCAAAGGGGGAACCCATCCCCCTCGGGTCACCACCAGATACAAGACAGCACAAGAAAGGAGAGTATAAGGTTTGTAGAGTAGAATAATAAATGTCTGATTAGTCTATAATTATGTTGGTGGTTCATAAGATGGGTCAGCAGGAGGCAGGCCAAGCCTCCACAGTGCAGGTCAGCCAGGAGCTGCGTGATGGGAATGGGTAATATGGCTTTACTCCAAAGATAATGTCCAAATATTATTGAAGACATTTCTGTCCTCCAGAATACTGGTATGTATATGTCCTACTGTCCATATACAAAGCTACACCCACACAGAACACTAATAACTGGGCAGAACTACACTCAAGCTACACAGCCCAGTTAGGACACAAGTGAGCACTAATTAGAAACTATGTAGAGCTACACTATAGTTAGGCCACCAAGAGTATATGTCTGGTCTTAACATTGGTGGGGACACAGCAACTCCCGTCACATCTAACAACAACCCCCCACCCTTTCCCAACGGCTTGATACATTGCAAAATGTCTGATACAGAACCAATGAAGAGTAAAAGTAAGATGCACATCTGGAGACACATCAGAATGATCTAATATGGCGTCGCACCAAAGATAACATAAGTTCAAAAATTAGTTCTAAGAATGTTAGGGACAATTCTGCCATACACCCAAGCTAAACGTCCCAGTCGGGACACATGTAAGCACTAATTAGAATTTAAGTAGGGCCAGTCTATAGTTAGCAGACAAACAACTGTACAGGAATACCCCCTAGCTAAGAACTGGCGTCAGAACACAAGTATGCGCTAGTTAAACATCCCAGTTGGGAAACAAGCGATAATCTGAATATACAGTAAGTACACTATAGATAATATTTATCCAATACCATATTGCTTCCATTCCAAAGCAGCAAAAGTGCTACTTGTAGAGCCACTGTTTCTACACTGTTAGTCAATAAAGCATCCCGATAGATAAAATATAACCAGAACAGAAAAATGTGGTACCACCCAGCTGTCCGACTTTGAGTATCTTCCTGCAATGTTACAGTAAAGTCTGCTGTCATTAATAATTCCAACCACTGCCACCTGGAAGGAGCTAGCTCTGATCACCGCACCCCATACAACCCTATAGACTATAGACTATGTATAGACCATTACTGTGTAATGTTCAGCTGGTGCTCACTTAGTGTCCAATAACGTCCCGGCACAGTGAAGAGGAGTTGTACAGTGTGATGCTGTTGGTGCAAACGATCTCCTGTACCTTTCTTTGCTACAGCGGAGCTGCATGAGTCCGTTGCTGAAAGTGCGCCGCTGTCTGACCAGCAGGTCATGAAGGGGGTGTGAAGTATTGTCCAGGATAACAATAGGTTTGTTAAGTGACCTCCTTTTGCCTTTTGACCACCAGCTCGAAACCATCCGGTGGGTAGCCACTGAGCCAGCCTTCTTGATGAGCTTGTTGAGCTTTTTAGCATCCGCTCCTCTGATGCTACCTCCCCAGCAAACTGCCGCAAAGAAGACAGCCCCCGCAACAACAGACTGGTAGAAGATCTCCAACATCCTGCAGCACACACTGAAAGATCTGAGTAGAGTCCGCTCATCAAAAAGTAGAGTCTGCTCATCCGCTTCTTGTACACAGCCTCCGTGTTGGCCTTCCAGTCCAGTTTGTTGTTGAGCAGGACTCCCAGGTATTTGTAGGCATTTGTATACTATGGACTACAATACTAGACTGTTAGTGAACTAGCCCTGATCACCCCAGCCCATACAAAACTGTAGACTGTATATATTATTTTATTAGCTGCACTGGAGTAGGAGCCTGATGGTGTTTCATTATATTCATTAATTGAATTAAATTAGTCTGTCACAGCTAGGCCATCAGAAGAACGACAGCGAGGTCAGCGTCTATTGGCACCAGTGGTGGTAGACAGTAACAAAGTAAGTAAGTGGTTACTGTATTTAAGTAGTTTATCAGTGTATCTGTACTTTACTTAAGTATTTCCATTTTGGACACCTTTGTACTTTAACTCGGCTAGATTTCAAACTCAAAACTCTCTTGCTTTTTCCGTTAATATGCATAACATAACGAAACATGTCAAAATGCTTATTCCATTTCAGGCCTGGACTACATCCAGGACCACCAGGAGGGAGGTAGGTAAAGCAGAATGGGGTTAGTAAACAGATAAAACATATCGTTCATGTCTAAACTGAAACTTTGCTTGTTTGCAAAAAGTTATATTACAGTTCTAGCTACTGGAACCTGTTCTCCTTCAGAGTTCTGTATTATTATTATTGGAATAGACATCAATGTGCAATTGGGCCACCCAAGTGTGTGCGGATCGACATGTCAGGAAAAATCCATTGTTTCAATGAAAATACATTTTCAGCCAAAGCCTTAGCACACAATGATCTATCTATCATAAGCAATACCTCAGAAACCAGGCAGCGTAATCATAACCATTTCATATAATAGCCTTGAGGGATCTTCCAGAGGGATTCAACTCTTCAGACGTCTGGTTCCCATCGCCTGTACAACTCTGTACATCATCATTCTGACTGTAAGTTTCTCTATGTCGCATTTCACCCTCAAACCTCTCTGAACGGCTCTGTTTACATCTCAACCATTTGATTTTGTAGAAGAGTTCCCCTGTAAGTACAGCACTCAAGTATTATCCAGCCCTGAGCAGCTACGCGTTCTGATTAAGCATCCTAGGCGCCCTAGCTAGTGCACAAGTGCGCATATTGGAACGCGCCCTCGGATTGAGCTTTTCTCTTTCCTAAGTAGGGAACACTTGGAAATTTCGGAGAGGTTTATTAAGGCTTGGCTTGGCACACAGCCTCGGTAAGCAGCGGGTTTGGACTAAACTTGTCGACCGGTTTAAAGTGTAAACGGACGGCTCATTGCTAGCCGGGGGAAATCGTGCTTTTGTGGATTTTATCGCGGCTCCGTCTCTTTCAGCATCCAGCGCTGATTCAGGAGTGATTAACCGCTAAGCTAAGCTTTAGGAATGCTAACCGGCTAGCCTGTCCTATTGGAACTGCCTTATAAAGCAGTTTTTAAGCTAACCCTTGTCGATATTGTCAAATGTAAGAATTGTTCTCGGTGTTGTGTTGAATGTCGTTATTTGTACTTGATAGCTCACGGTTGTCAAGTTTGGCTGCAAAGCTAAGCTAACTTTGGATGCTAACGTTCAGACTCGCATTAGCTCCTCTGTCTCATCTCGCTGACTTGGCTGTATTATCTAACAAAAGACAACAACAACTTGTTTTCTTCCTCCAGTACACGTGACTCAGGATGTATATACGGATACAGAGCGAGATGGGGCGAATGTTGTGAGTCAGCTGGAGTCTTAGTATCATCATATTTGCTTTCTCAGTTAGGGGTGGGCGATATAGCGAAATGTATCATATCGCGATATTTCAAGACACTGTCTCGCTCAACGGTATTCGTCTCGATATGCAATTTTTGGGGGATAATAATAAAAAGTTAAAAATAATAATAATAAAGTTAAAAATAACAAAAAAAAAAGACGTTGAAACAGACAAAACATATTTATACAATATTATTAATATATTAGTAGTGTGTTGTTGTTATTATTATTGTTATTATTGTATAGTAATACAATAGTAATAATGTATATAGTAGTACTATAGTGATAATAATAAATTGACTGCAATGTTTTTTATTCAGTCTGCACTAAATGCAGTTAAACAGGCTGAATTATGCTCACTCTATAATGAAACATGTAGTTGGTCAGAGTTCCTAAATGTCAAGTTACACCACCAAGTTTTCCCAGTTTCGGAATAGTTCAGCCTTGGAGAGTGGCTTGATTCAAAATGGTTTATTTCAGAAACACATACAGCCTCTTATTTCCCACATAGCCCTTTACCATCAACGTATTTCCACCCAAAACAGATCAGCTCAGAACCTCAAAAGGTTCGTTCCCAGCTAGAACCAAAGAGTAGTACAATCTTCAGCACGAACCATGATGACATCTGTGGATGTGTCAGCTGTTGAGGACAGATGAAGCAACAATAGTGACACCCAGTGATCTGCTGAAGAACCTGCTATGTCGTCTTATCTCCAGTAGTTGATCTGTGCTTGCTTTCTGGATGTATAAACCAACATCTGGAATAACAGCATAAACGCTTACAATCTATAATTGTTATCTAATCTAATCAGCTAATCTATACGCACCGCCATCTTGTTACTACTGTTCACTAAAACTGGCGAGTGCCCTTTGTTGGCATTGATGGCCAATCCTTTGACGCTCCTTGGTTCCAGTAAAATGTAGACCAATTTCAGGGTAGTTCTCGGGATAGCACCAAGGCTCAAGAACCATGGTTCTTCTGGTTGAAAAGGGACAATAGTGGTGGGGATAAGAAGCTGGAGTCACCATGTCTACAACACAGTTATGGTCATACTATCCAAAATAACATAAAATAGTGGAAAATCTAAAAATAGTGAGCTTTTTTATTTTACCATCAGCTATATAAACTCAGAAGATACGTGTGGGTTCACTGGTGGGTTTGGATAGATAAATAAAATGACTGTATCTGTGTTGCAGACATGGTGACACCTGGTTCCCATCACCACCACTATAGAGATATCCGAGTCTCTACATTCAGCCATGTTTGATTGGCTTTGTTCACATCTCAGCTGCTAAGTTGTGCAATTTAGACCAAATTCATGTCAGAAACATGACAAATATTAGAAACTAGTTTCCTTTTTCTGTGAATACAAAATATCACCTAGTGCACAAACAGTTCAATAGATTTGAAATAAATCTTTGTTCAATGGACAAAGTGTCTTTCCTGGCACACAGCAAATATGAACATATATCTGTTCACATGTACATAGATTTTTTTTAACCTTGTACCATGTAAAGAACAGCATCCATCATCCACCGTACATCCACCGTACTGTAACATTCAAGGTATATATATATATATATATTGATACTGTAACCTTGAGTGTCTTGTCTGCCCTTGCAGTTACCAGTTCAATACTATCTCTCTTGACCAGCCATGCTATTAATTATAGATATGTCTAAATGCACCTGACCATCAAACTGGGAAACACATATTCTGCACCTCCAATGAAAGGCTCAGTTATGGAATACCACTCTGCCTTTTTTTCCCCCACATGTAGAACCAGTGACAGCTTCATCATATCTCCCAGCTCATCACTCATTCCTTCACAAATTCACTGATGAACTGAATTCTGTGGGTGATTTAAGGAAAGCCCCGGCTGTAGTGAAGTAGCAGGAGGAAATTTGGCTCAGCTAACACTAAGGGAGGGTGGATGCTGTTCTTTACTAGTTACAGCCAGCAGATCCTCTAAAACTCAATAATAGTAGATACTGCTAGCGTATTACAGAAGTGTACAATACCAGGTGTTTAGTTATGGTGTTTGCTCATGGTGTGGAAAAGTCACTTAGCATAGTTTGTTCGTCATTTCTGTATTCATTCATTAACTAACTCATTTACTTACTCACTTATGATTATGTTCGATTTATTTATTTATTTATTTATTTATGAAATACCAGTTTAGTGTTTTGAAGAGCTATTGCTATTGTGTGTGTTGGGATTTTAACACTAATCAAAGTACTAGAAGTGTGCTAGTGTATTTCAAATGTGTTTATTTTGTCCACATGGTGTAAAAAACTGAAAAGATTTTGTCAGTTTGGCTTTCAAGAATCAGAATCTCCCATAGAAAGTCATTAGTGTATGCCTAGTTTGCAGAATTTGCTTAATTATTCGTATTGTTTTTGTAATATGGCTAGTAAATATTGGTGCTGTGCATTAAATCTGTTATTAGGGCTGAACGATATGGGCAGAATATCTAATTGTGATTTTTCTGATCAAGGTTACAAATGTAAACAAAAAGTCGTTTGTAATAATTCTTTGTAAACTGAGAGCTGCCACTTTTTTAGTCAACTGATGTGTCCACCAATGCGTTTTTGGTTTGAGGCTTCAACACAGCCAGTTAACCCGCCAGACAGACGGCCTGTTAAGTAGGGTTGTGTTCATGTACACGGCACATGGGTTCTTTTGATGGGTCTAAATCATCTGTAGTTGGTTTACAAGCTCGATGCTATTAGTTTCTAACTTTGAGAAGAGGAGATCATTGATTACACAGGCTATAATACTAATTGCTATGTGTAGCCCAGTTATCTTATTGGTCCAGTCTCTTATTATTGCCTAACGTTACTCTTGTGTTGCTTTTCTTCCAAAGGAAGTGTTGCTATGGAGCAGTCATCTCCTGCGGATCAACAGCCGAAAGCTCAGGACCAGAAACCGGCAGACCCGGAAGACACTGGCCATCCATGGGCAGTGACGGAGTCACTGCGCCTGCGCCGCTTTCTCTGCTACGGCTCCGAGACGGCCACCTACAGCACGAGGGAGCGTGCGCTTTTTTCTCTGTTTTAAAAAGAAAAGAAAAAAAAAAGGAGAAAGGAAATTTTATTTGGGTGACTTTCTTTTTAAAACCCCTTTTTTTTTTTTTTTTTTGTTTTTTTTTCGGAGAGCGCCGCAATGGAGCCTTGATGGAGCTGGTGCAGGCCGGCCGGGGCCAGGAGGTGGTGGAGGAGGTGAAGCGCCTGACCCTGGAGGGTAAAACGGTGCGGCCGAACCCTGCGCTGTTCGCGCTGGCCGTATGCACGCAGCATTCGGATGCTCCGGCCAAGCAAGCAGCCTTCCGTGCCCTGCAGGAGCTGTGCAAAGCCCCGGGGCAGCTCTTCACCTTCATACAATATAAAAAGGAACTGAAGGACGGGCTGTGCTGCGGCATGTGGGGGCGTGGCCTGCGCAGGGCTGTTTCTGATTGGTACAATGGCCAGGATGCCCTCAGCCTGGCGCATACGGTCACCAGGTGCAAACACAGGGCCGGCTGGTCACACCAGGACCTCTTTAGACTGTCGCACATGAAGCCGGCCAATGATGGTGAGCAACCGGATGAACCGTATAATGTTACAGTTGTCTGTTTTTTTTTACTATTATGGTTTGGTGTGTTAATGACATTATCTTGAAATGTAAAGACTCACATAAACATTTTGGAGATTAATATATTTGCTAAGGATGCCCAGAATGTTCAGCAACCAAAATTATGGAAAGACTGAATAATTTATCCGGAACAATGACGCTTTAATAACGCTGCTACCTTTTTCTAGCTCCCAGATGTAGACGTGTTATTCACTCTGGGTACTCTTTACTCCAGAAAGAGTAAATAACAGAACTGAGCTGTTACAACGAGGGACCCCCTGAGGAGCTGTTCTTTGTGAATACACCATGGCGACTGGGATGGGGTTTTAGTCATTTGTGCTTTGTCGGCATGTCTGCTGGGATGTTACAGTGTTCGGTGTTCAGTAAATGTGTTTAATCTGCAGTGTATTACATTTATGGCATTTAGCTGACGCTCTTATCCAGAGCGACTTACAAGGTTAATCGTTTACAGGTAGGCCAGTGTAGTGTTAGGAGTCTTACCCAAGGACTCTTATTGGTGTAGCACAGTGTAGTCACCCACACCGGGATTTGAACCCCAGTCTCCCACATGGTGGGAAGTGGCTAACCGGTGGGTAGCGGTGTTATCCGCTGAGCTACACCAACCACCCGTGTATTAATAGTTTCTCTTTGAAAACTAAGACAAAAATACACCCCAGACAGCAGAACAGCTCTGGCCCAAATCCGGCCCACATTCCCCACTTTCTGCCTGGTCCACCTGCCAGTTGGGTAGATGGCACGTGGCTGAACCGCTTCTAGTAGCAAGGCGGGCGGCTACATACACAACAGCATACACAACTCTGCTGTATCAGTGCTAGAAGTGGACCAGACCTGTTTTGGGACAGGTGGGCCAAATCCATGTTGTAAATATGTGGGCCACGTTTGCTTAAAGCAGATTGCCAGTGCTGACAGTGGGCCAGAGTTGCCATGTCTTTGCCAGATGTGGCCCAGATCCGGTTGCTATCAGGGATTTTGCCTGTTTAATTTGTGCGATTGTGAAAAACTGGCAAAACTAATGGAACACTGTGATTGGTAAAAAGCGTGTTCGGTATTCAGCTCCGGCCAAGACTTTTGTTTCTGGGCACCTCTAATATTACATCATATATTGAGAATTTGGGCCAATGTAAAAAGTAAATATGTGGGGAGTATAACTTATTACATTAAGTTTGAATATTTCTGTAATAAAGTCCATTATATCCTAATGATATATCACTATATAATTCTGGAAATCAGCAGTTTACTTGACAGGAAATAATAAGTTGTAACTGTAATACCTGAGTGATGAAATTGCAGCTGAAGGATGCTTTTGACTGGGTAGTTTTTGTTGATGGCCTGTTCTTAGTCCAGCAGTGACAATGAGGTACCTAAACACTCCAACAGCACTGCTGTGTCCGATCCACTCACACTATCACAACACACACTAACACACCACCACAACGTCAGTGTCACTGTGGTGCTGAGAATGTTCCACCACCAACATGATACCTGCTCTGTGGCAGTGGTGGACAAAGTACACAAACCACTTGGAGTTAAAATAGAGACACCCAGGGTAAAATATTCCTCCAGTGAAAGTAGAAGTTCCTCCCTTTAGTCCTCCAATGCAGTAAAGGTACTCAAGTATTTACCTTCAGATGTACTTAAGTATGGAGAGTAACAGGAGCATGATGTATTCTGGCTGTTATGTCCTATTATCAGACTCTCAATCAGCTCAGTGTAGGTGAAGAGACTCTAGTGTCTCTCAGTCCACCAGTCTTTAATAGAAGCTCATTCAGTAGTCTGACACTGATGTCTATTCTAATGGTCATAAGTACAGAACGCCGGAGGAGAACAGTGTCCATTAGCTAGAACAAAGCTCGGTCCGGCAGGTCGAAACAAGCTCAAAACGAGCTCTCTCTCTCTCTCTCTCTCTCTCTCTCTCTCTCTCTCTCGCCTGGATACCCCAATTGGATGACCGCTCCTATGTGCACCACATAAGGGCCATGCCTCAGCCAAAAGTAGGCAACTCTGCTGTATCAGTGGTGGAAGTGGACCAGACCTGTTTTGGGACAGGTGGGCCAAATGCATGTTGTAAACATGTGGGCTGTCCCCTGATTGGTGGGGTCACGAGTCTTTTAGCAGTGCCATATCTTTGCCAGATGACATAGTGGAGCACACAGAAAGACAATAGAGTCTGAAATGTGGTGGAGTTTAGATATAAAGACCCCCAGGATGAAAATGCTTCAGTAAACATACACAGACAAACTATCCAGATACACATCTAACTACATTTACTTCGTTACTGTCCGCCGTTGGTTTGTGGTAGTTCGGTGGGGGTCCTGAACATTGAAGGAAAAGGTGACTGGGGGCCTAATAAAGTATACATATAGACAGAGGACCTACAGTCTGGAGCTGATGAAATGGACTGGGAGTACATCATTGTAACCTGCTGATTGTCTTGTGTTTTGCAGCTATCGCACTCATTAGCAAATACGTGACGAAAGGCTGGAAGGTGGTCCAGGAAACGTACGCGGAGAAGGAGAACTCTGAAGAGCTTCTGAAAGTGTTTGCTTATCTGGAGGCGGTGGAGAAGGCCAAGCACTCGACTGATGAGCAGGAAGTGGTTCACCTGATAGAGGAGTATAGGCTGGAGAGGGAGCAGATACTGACCAATCACCTGAAATCCAAAGAGGTTAGAGTCACCAGCATTATGTTCCAGCACAGTAGGGTTCCTTACTGTTCGTCTCAGGTCGAGAGCGGGCTCAAATCCAGTTCTCAAACAACTTTAGGGTAGTTATTGGTTTAGGCGGCTTATACGGATATGCCTTTTTCTAGTTCCTGGATATAGACGGGAACCAGAGTGGAACGTTTACCCCAGGGCCAGCTCTTGGCTAGCGCCCGATTTATTTTTATTTTTTATTTTTATTTAGTTTGAAGCATTCGAGCCAAACGGAACTCCAGAAAAAGTGTAGAAAAGTGTAGTGGTTGGTGTAGCTCAGCGGATAACACCACTGCCCACCAGAGAGCCACCACCACATGTGGGAGACTGGGGTTCGAATCCCAGTCTGGGTGACTATGCTGTGCTACACCAATAAGAGTCCTTGGGCAAGACTCCTAACACTACATTGGCCTACCTGTAATAGGATTAACCCTGTAAGTCGCTATGGATAAGAGCGTCAGCTAAATGCCATAAATGTAAATGTAAATGTAGAACAGAATGCACTTGCTCTCTCTCTCTCTCTCTCTCTCTCTCTCTCTCTCTCTCTGTCTCTCTCTCTCTGTCTTTCTCTTCCTCTCTCTCTCGCTTGGATACCCCAATTGGATAACCGCTCCCGGTAGCAAGAGGTGGCCCACATGGTGGCCCACATGTGCCCGGCGCATCCCTAATATGCATATTTGAGGTATCAGCTATTGGTGCATTCTTTGTGCAGGTAATAGAACACTTAACGTTAGAAACAAGACATCGCACTTCAAAGCATCTTAAGGAAACAATGAACGCAACACAACCAGTAAGTCATTTGCCAGGTTATTTAAAAGCAGTTTAAAATGGACTAAAAGGATTAAAGAGCTCGCTTAAGTCTTAAGTCACTAACACACTAATAATTTGACTGGGCAGATTTTACGACCTACAATAACTGTGGTCATTCTGAGTTATGCTGCTCACTGCTCTGTCTGAGCTTGATCTTATTTATGCCTTGTGAGATTTGGAGCGATAAGCCAGGAGACTTCCTGTGTTACTGTGGTTGTGAACCAAAGCAGGGAGCTATCCCTGTTACAGCCTGGACTGGAGAAACTTAATAAAATGTGTATATGAAGTTTTGTATAATGACGTGCCTCAGATCTGCTCTGTAATCTCTTCATGAGCTCTGAATCTGTGATGATAGAACACATGCACGGATCAGAAGAGTTTTAGAAACTCTAAAGTAGTTCTGCGAGAGGGGGCGGAGGTTGGTTCTGTCTTTGATCCATTTAGACATCTTTGTTCTGGATTGCCCTTATTGTTCAAACATGTCACACCAGAGTTTGCTTGGAGGCAAACGAAACGACCTGCTCAGGGGGTCTTGGCCTGCTGATCTGGTACACCGGCACTCCGATAAAAGAATACAGTCTAACAAAACAGTCACACCAGGGTTTGTTTTAATCCAGCCCAACCTGCCAGGTCTGACCACCTGTTAATCTAACAAACGTAAATCTGTATCTGGGATTGGCCTTCGTTCCTGATATCTCCTGCCTGTTTGGTTTCAGGTGTGGAAAGCTTTGCTGAAGGAGATGCCGGTGGCTGCTCTGATGAGGCACTTGGGGAAAATGACGGCAGACAAGGTTCTGGTGCCAGGCAGTCCGGAGGTTGCGGCTGTTTGCGAGAGGATCCAGGATGAACAGGCTCTGACCAAGGTATGATTATGGCTATCCATTTTCAGAGGATTTGCCATTAAACACTGGTAATGTTAACTGGAAAGACCGGAAGACCAAAAGCTTGGTACAGTATGTGAACAGTCTTTCAGTGGTTCAACAGCTCTGTTTACATTTATCCATCTATTCAGCCACTAGCATTTTAGCCCCACCCAATCAGTCAATATTTACGTACTCCAGACTTAATGGTCAGCGAGAAGAGAAAATGCAAGACGTAGTACAGGCAGAAATGAACCAATAACCACAAATCATGTGGTATGATTGAATACTGCCCTGCATACTTCTGATCGGACTAACTTGTTTTTGGTGGTTGATGTGAGCACCTTGGGTTACCCAGATTTCCACAGAAGCCAATTCTGGAGGTATGAGGATCAGAGCTGCAACTGTTGGTTACAGTGGGGTGCGAAAGTTTGGGCAGCGTTGTTAATTTTCCTGATTGACCTTTATAAAGCATTGATTGTTTGGATAAAAAAAATCCGTTAATTATATCATATAGGGGACAAACACAGTGATATTTGAGAAGTGAAATGAAGTTTATATGATTTACAGAAAGTGTGAAATAATTGGTTAAACAAAATTAGGCAGGTGCATAGATTTGGGCACTGTTGTCATTCTATTGATTTCAAAACCTTTAGAACTAATTACTGGAACTCAAATTTGATTTGGTAAGTTCAGTGACCCTTGACCTCCACACACAGGTGACTCCAATTATGAGAAAGGGTATTTAAGGGGGGCAATTGTAAGTTTTCCCTCCTCGTTGCATCTCCTCTGAAGAGTCGCAGCATGGGAGTCTCAACACAACTTTCAAATGACCTGAAAACAAAGATTGTTCACCGTCATGGTTTAGGGGAAGGATACAGAAAGCTATCTCAGAGATTTTAGCTTTCAGTCTCCACTGTGGGAAACACTGTGAGAAAATGGAAGACCACAGGCACAGTTCAAGTCAAGGCTCGAAGTGGCAGACCAAGAAAAATCTGGAATAAACAGAAGTGAAGGATGTTGAGAACAGTCAGAGTCAACCCACAGACCAGCACCAAAGACCTACAACATGATCTTGCTGCTGATGGAGTCACTGGGCATCGTTCAACTATTCGGCACACTGTACACAAGGAGATGCTGTATGGGAGAGTGATGCAGGGGAAGCCTTTTCTCCGCCCACATCACAAACAGAGCTGCTTGAGGTATGCTAAAGCACATTTGGACAAGCCAGCTTCATTTTGGAATAAGGTGCTGTGTTATTTGGGCATAACAAGGGCCGTTATGCATGGAGGAAAAAGAACACAGCACTCCAAGAAAAACACCTGCTACCTACAGTAAAATTTGGTGCTGGTTCCATCATGCTGTGGGGCTGTGTGGCCAGTACAGGGACTGGGAATCTTGTTAAAGTTGAGGGACGCATGGATTCCAATCAATATCAGCAGATTCTGGAGACCAATGTCCAGGAATCAGTGACAAAGCTGAAGCTGCGCCGGGGCTAGATCTTCCAACAAGACACGAATGGATGACAGGCAGCTATAGACTGGGGGTCCAGCTTACTAGCTATTGGTTATAATAGTTAGCATTAGCTTGCTAAGTTTCTCCGACTCTGAACACTGCTTTGTGTGGGCGGGGTAAAAGAGAAGTCAGCTTTGTGATTGGTTAGGAAATGCTTACAGTATGGTTACCCAGGATGCATTTGCCCAATTGAAATATTATTCTAAGGATATGTGTCGTAGATGTTTACTGTTTGCCTGCAAGAAGAAGAATCTAAGAACCTAATTAAAAAGACAACATTTAGGTTTATTAGATTAGCTCTGATATAAGCTGGTCATAACCAAACGCCGTCCTCTTCTCTAGGCTAAAACGCACCCCTTCAGCGTCCTGGTTGCGTCTGAAAACTACAAGCGAGGTCACGGGAAGCGAGGCAAGCTAAAATGGGAGCCCAACAGAGACATTGTTCATGCGCTGGACAGTGCCTTCTGCAAAAGCCTCTCAGTGAGTACCACAGCATCCAAACATACATGCTGATAGCCATACAGTGCATACTGTAGTCAGTAAAGTAACACCAGGCAGTGGTGAAGTTTGGTGTGTGTGTATATACACATATACAGCTCTGGAAAAGCTTAAGAGACCACCTAAAAATGATCAGTGTCTCTAGTTGTACAGGTTCTGGGAACTTCCTCAGTTCTGTTTTATTCTATACACTACTGGAAACATAGCCAGATCCGATATTGTATTAGATCTGTTTATTTAGAAAATCACTAATGACCTCCAGAAGCCTGTTTTTAGAACCATGCTCGCTGTGCGTTTCACAGCTGGTGATTTTGATTACAGATGCTGGCCAGCCCACCATTCGCTCGCCAGTCTCTCTGTAGGTCACTTGAGGTCATCTTACTGTGGGTAAGGGACATTGGAATGAGGTGGTGCTCATCACGGTCAGTAGAGAGTGGGTTTGGCCCTCTGCCAGTCTGTAGCTGTGTTGTCCTGTGTGTTTGCTGCTGGACCTTGTTCTTATGAACCAGACGCTCACTGTATCTGCAGTAAAGCTAGAACCCAACCTTCGGTTCCTCACTAAGAACCTGCTGTACATGTGGAGATGCTGATTTAAAAAGAAACTGGAGTGGGCTCTTATTTGTTTCCAGAGCTGTATGTACATATATGTGTGTGTGTGTGTGTGTGTGTGTGTGTGTGTGTGTGTAGTAGTGGCAGTTCCTTCCTATTACTGATGTCAGCTATCTGTTAAGCACTGTGAGCTGCCAGTGGTATGAAAGGTGCTCTATAAATAAACATCATTATTATTATTATTATTACTATTATTATTAGCTGTTCAGCTCCTTTCACTGCCATACATTGAGTTTGACCTTTAGCCTTTTGCCATCATGTTTAAATGGTAGAATGGGGAGGAGAAGCAGCCTCACTGAATCTGGCTCTGAAAGCATGCTAACTGTTCAACCCCCACCTATTTACAGTCATGGTGTAGCATATCAGTGTGCCATATAAAGATTGTGATGATTATAGTATCAGCTTATTGGGAAAGCTAGAATAAATACATTACACAGATATAATGGCTCTCCAGTCTGTTGCAGCTGTATCACAATAATATAATAGATGTGGGCAGTTCAGTGGGCAAATATTGCACTGATATAACATTTACATACCCCCCCCCCCAAAAAAGGGAATAATTTCATCGCAAGATTGAAGTATAGAGTGTAGTACAGCTCTTACTAACTGGTCTTCGCCTCTCATGGAACACTTCCTTACCTCAGTGCTGTACTGACTGTGTCTCATGTGCCTCGCTGTCTGTGTTACATCTCTGGTGGCAGAACGTGGAGCCCACAGGGAAGCGGTTCGTGGTGGGAGTGGATGTGAGCGTGTCTCTCAGCAGTCTGGCTCTTGGAAGCTCCGTCAGCACCGTCGCTGTTGCCGCAGCAATGAGCATGGTAAGAATAGCACCAGCACATTCACCTAAGTGCACAGTCATCGTTTTATAAAGAACACCTCATTAGTAATAGTGGGAAAAATGTTCGGCTGAACACTGTCTTTTAGTTTTGCCCTATTCTGTTATTTAATGATGCTGTAACCGAAATAAAGACAAACAATACACTGTGTATACTGGCTGGAAATGTGATTGGATATGAAACAGTTATTATGTAAATCATTTTAACTGTACTAAAAATCAACTGCACATTGGCAATATTGGAACACATGTTTTAATCAGTGATTGAGCAACGCACAACACTATTGTTAGCCGGTATATATTTTTTTGTCTGCTAATTAGTCCCGCAGCTTTCAAATCCTTGCCACCATTCCAATTCCGGAATATTTGGTCTGATTGGGAATGGTGTGCTTGTATACAGCTTTCTGGCTCCTGTGGTTTTCTGGGGAAAAAAAAACAAAAACATTCCCACCAAGAATGAATAGAAAAGTGCATGCCCATCGACTGTAGTTTAGCTCAACCTTCAGGCACCTTTCACATATGCTACATCAGGGCAGACCCCCTAGCACAAATTCAGTGTCCACTCAACTGTTTGTCTCTCATTCCTCTCATAGAGTCCAGTTCACTTTCACCCCTATTCAAACCCTGTTGTTTCCTTTAACCCACACCCACCAAACTGCATGTACTCACTCAGGGCAGATCCCCAAACTCGAATCCCCAGCTATACTGACCTACACTCCTCTATGTGTTGTTTATTCATCCCTTGTTTATATTTACCGGCACCTTAGCAACCAGCTAGCAACAAGTTGCACTTTTCTCGTTTCGCTCGTTATGGTTCTGTTGACTGGGTTTGGGCTGAGGCAGTGTCGGTCTCGGATTCCCCTTGGCTTAGTAGTAAGTCTATACTTCTACTTCTTGTTGGCTTGGGTTGCAGCCTCCAGACACATTCCTAGCATGTTCCCAGTCTGACGGCATGCTCAGAACCTCGTCAATAGCGTTCTTTGCTGAAGCGGGACAGCTGGCCTCTCCCATAGTCTATTATAGAGCATAGTGAACACTTAGAGGTCTTCAGTTACTATTGTCATTTTGCCACACATATAATTGCACATAATTACGTAATTCATTTAGCTGTTATTTACGTCATTTATTGTATATTACATAATGAAATACTTTGATCTTCTGTATCAACAGATTCAGTTGAATTTTCTGTTTGGTTTGGTGTCTGGCAAGAGAGAAACCGGGCATGTTCTTATTAGTTATGAGGAAAAGTCTACAGTTAGAAATGAATAGCTATACTGTACATTCCATATATATAATATAATAATATAATATAATAATAATATTTAAATTTATTTACATAATTACAGTTTTATTCTGAATTACATGTACAATAAATCTATATTTGTATTTCTTTTTGACGGTATGGCACTGTGAATATGATCACTCACATTAAACTCATAATAAAATCTTCTCTTCTACTATTTAATAAGGATTGAAAGTTTAAAATCTGCACACGACTTTGAGCTTGTTTTAAAGAGCTGTGATTCAGATATAATCTATAAAACACATGATTTATATCAGTCGTGATTGTTAAATACTGCCTAATGACTTATTTACCTTTCTATCCATCCTCATCTTTTCTGTTCCAGGTGATCGCCCGCAGTGAGCCAGGCGCTGAAGTGTTGATCTTCTCTGAAGGATCCATGGTTCCCTGTGTCATCTCAGAAGACACGTCTCTGATCCAAGTCACAGCACAGCTAGTGCAGGTAGCAGTTTCTTCGTTAATAAACATGTACACAAATGTAATATTGTCCGCATGACATGCTGGACACGCTGGCCCTAAATCTGTGGACATAAGAGTCCTGGCACCAACTGTATTATCAATAGTTTCATTATTATTCATCTTAAATATCACCCTTGATTAAGTTTTAATCTCGTTGTTGATTTGCGAAGTAAAAATAAGTTAATGCGTCCTCTACAGAGAACACAATTAAACATGCTCACTGTAGAGCACAATTTCTATAAATAAAAAATAGTTAAAAATAATCATTTTACTAAGTAAATAAATAAAATATAAAATGTGCCTTAACGTTTGCACAGATGTGTTTGATTAACTTGTGCTTTAAAATGAGCGCCATCTATAGAGGATGTTATTTTCACTTAGCAAATCAAAAGCAACATGGAATTTGACCAGGGCTTACAAACATATGCCCTCAACCAATATGCACAGTTAGCCCAGTGGCATGTCTAATCAGTTCCCTGCAAAGCTGATGTTTCAGCTATTGAAATCGCCTAACATGCATCAAAATATCTAAAATTAATTATTTTCATGCTGTTGTTGTAAAAAAAAAAAAAAAAAATCAGACATTTTTACTAGTTTAAGCCAGTTTATTTAGTGAAACTGCCTCATTAGTTTTAGTATTTTTTAGGGAGATTTGAAATATTTTATCATTAATAACAAAAACATATTGTACCATATATGTAATGTATCTACCAAATTTAATGTATTGTATTCTAATATGTCAGCGCTAAAATGTTTAGGCAATCTCCAGTATGTAAGCATAATTAACATTATTTGTAAAAAATAATCACTAATAATCACCATGCAGTGTTATTGACAGCCTTCACAGCCAACAGAAATTATGGTTATACTGTCGATCAGGGCCCAATTGTTTTAGTGAGTTTGTGTGTATATATAGCTGTTTATGTAGCTGTGGTTGGTGTAGCTCAGCGGATAACACCACTACCCACCAAGTAGCCAAGAGACTGGGGTTCGAATCCCAGTATGGGTGACTATGCTGTGCTACACCAATAAGAGTCCTTGGGCAAGACTCCTAACACTACACTGGCCTACCTGTAATGTGGTTAACCTTGTAAGTCGCTCTGGATAAGAGCGTCAGCTAAATGCCGTAAATGTAAAAAATAATCACTAGCAGTGTTATTTACAGCCACCAGAAATTATGGTTATACTGTCGATCAGAGCCCAATTGTTTTAGTAAGTTTGTGTGTAAATGTAGCTGTTTGTGAGATATAAATGACTGGCTGGATCGGTCACTGGACTCTAACTTGATGCAGACTGGAACTAAATTGACCCTGGTTTTAATTTGCTCTGTTTAACTATAAACGTAATACAGACTGTAAGTAAAGTATAATCATGGTTCAGAGACCTCAAACATATTTAGTATACAAATAACTTAATAACACGAACTATTAACAGTAAAAAAAAAAAAATTTTAAGTATATATATATATATATTTATAGAAATCAAACTCACCAAAATATAACCACACCTCCAGTGCTACAAATTTTGTACAGGTGGTCTGTTGGAGTTTAAGAACTGTAACCACTGAGAACTGATAATCAGCCAGCCAAGCACTGTTTATAAAATTAAAGCGAATTTTGAATTTATATTGGAACTTATAATATTTAGCCCCTTAAAATTAGCATCACTGTCAGCCACAAAGCTTGGAACTTCAGAATGGCAGGTGCTTAAGATCCAAAGCCCTTTCCAGCAGGCCAGTAGAGTGATACAGTGATATTCCTGATGTCCTGGATAAGATTAGAAGCTGAGGACGCAGTTTGCGATCCGTAGTTAAGACTTCCTGTTGTACACGTGATGTGCTAATCCACACCTTGGTTTCCTGCAGGTGCTCAGTGGTGGTACGGACTGCGCTCTGCCCATACAGTGGGCCTCAGAGAACGACAAGACAGTGGATGTCTTTATTATATTCACTAATAATGACACCCAGTTTGGAAGCACAAATCCTGCAGAAGCACTGAGGACATACAGACAAGTAGGTGACCTTTATATTCAAATATGTATATTACATAACTTGGGAGATATTAAACCCTAATGGAGCTGGAGTCAGTTTACTAGAGGACGTCCTATAATGTAATAGAGTGTTTCTTAACCCGGGTCCTGGAGGCACCCTGCCCTGGAGGCACTTACCTCTACAACTCTTAGGAGGGTTGTTAATGAGCTGTTGAGATGTAATGTATGGGGAAGCTTATCAGGCTCATATATGTATGTATATGCATATATATGTAAATGTGTGTGTGTGTGTGTGTGTGTGTGTGTGTGTGTGTATATATATATAGGGCTCAGTATATAGGGCTCATGATAGTTTATCCTCCGGTCCAGTGACTAGCCTGTATGTGACATCACTGGATGTACTGTACTGTACTGTAGACCACAAGCCCTGTAGTCTTTGAATAGACCATATTCAGACCCAAGAGACTGAAACTCGAGCATACAAAGCTAATAAATGTTATTTGAATGCTTGTTACAGGTTTTAATGCCAATATCATATGGGCATTCCCATTGATGGGCTAAAGAAAATGAATGTTTGAAATTTGATTAAAATAATAAATAATTTTTACTTTCACTCATCATCAAAAGAGAAGCTGCACAGATAGCTGCACCCAGAAGGAATTCACTGACAGGAATGAAACGTGGTGGGTAGGCATGCTAATGAGTTTCATGCTCGACTGTGCATGTGATGTAAGCGAGGATGGGCTTTATCGCTGTACCTGACTGACCCACCAGCGACTGCAATAGTGCTGTGTCATTGAGTGACTCAGAAAGGGGCCGGCCAACGAATCCATGTGTGGAGGCACCGTGGTCAGCGCCAAGATGGACATTTTGTTGACACGCGTCACATGTCCAGAGGGCCTGGTGTCACTCCACCTCCACCCTTACCGTACACCCCATCTGCAGGAACTGTGTGAGGATATTCAAGCTGCATGGGCTGGATTATCACAGGACACCATTAGGAACCTCTACAACTCCATGCAGAGACACCTGGCATGTTGTGTTAGCAAACATGGCAGCCTAGCACCATACTTAGTGACTTCTGTATGTGTAGCTTAATAAATATTCCCCATATCAGTCTAAATGTATCATAATTTATTGTTCCTGGTACTTTACCTTCCTTCCCAACAGCACTGCCATCCCACACTTCCTTCAGGGTCAGCTATTCTTTTGATGATGAGTGTACTTAGACCCACAGTGCCGTGTATGGCTATAACCCTGACTGCAGAGTGACTAAATCGGTCTGTGTCGTTTTCCCCTCTATCAGAAATCTGGCGTGTTTTCCAAGCTGATTGTGTGCGGAATGGCGACCAACGGCCTCTGCGTCGCTGATCCGGATGACCGGGGCATGCTGGACGTCTGCGGATTCGACTCTCGGGCTGTTGACGTCATCCGTAACTTCGTGCTGGACGTCATTTGAGAATGGTGCACTGTGGGAATGTAGTTTATTATGGACCGATCCTGCCCTGGTGAGACCACATTTCTTAAAGGGCAAAAAAAACAAACAACGGCAACAACAAACAGAAAGACACACTGATACGAGTTACTCTTTCAGTCGTCTGACTGGGCCAAACTAGAAGCAGCACATTTTTATAAAGTCCAGCGGGCTGGATTGGTATTTCAGTCTAAATGTAACAAGTTATTTTATTCACCCAAATTCAGAACTGAGGTGTTCGAAACTACAACACTTAAGTTTGATTTGTATATTTTTTATTATTGGAGGAGAAAAATGGAGGAATTCATTGGATTCAGTTCAGACAAAGCTAAATGCTCAGTACAGTAAGCTCCTAAGGAAGAAGTTCTAGTGTGTTCCACTGGGGAGATGTTGAATGATATACATACAGGGGTTGGACAATGAAACTGAAACACCTGTCATTTTAGTGTGGGAGGTCTCATGGCTAAATTGGACCAGCCTGGTGGCCAATCTTCATTAACTGCACATTGCACCAGTAAGAGCAGAGTGTGAAGGTTCAGTTAGCAGGTAAGAGCACAGTTCTGCTCAAAATACTGCAATGCACACAGCATTATGGGTGACATACCAGAGTTCAAAAGAGGACAGATTGTTGGTGCACGTCTTGCTGGCGCATCTGTGACCAAGACAGCAAGTCTTTGTGATGTATCAAGAGCCACGGTATCCAGGGTAATGTCAGCATACCACCAAGAAGGACGAACCTCCACCAGCATCACGTAGTGACCTGGCCACTATCCTGCAAGAAGAATGGCTTAAACTCCCTCTGACCACTGTGCAGGACCTGTATATGTCATTCCCAAGACCAACTGACGCTGTATTTGCCGCAAAAGGAGGCCCTACACCATACTAATAAATGACTGTGGTCTAAAACCAGGTGTTTCAGTTTCACTGTCCAACCCCTGTATGTGCGAATAGAGGCCTTTCTTCGTTATGTCTGATGTGTATATGTCCCCTTATCACTATGCTGTCAGTTTAAATGTGCAAACATAAATATATATACTGTTGCTTTTTATTCTCGCTTCGTGGCAGACGTTACATGGAATGTCCGTCAAATTGATGAAGTCTGATGTCCTAAAAGGCCCATGTGAATCACTACGTGTAATATTTTGTTTAAAAAAAAAATACCTCAGTTGTGATACTGTATGGCAGAATAACACTGACTGAATTTTGTTTCGGTTAAGCTGCAGTTTAAATCTATTTAAACAAACAAACAAAAAAAAAGATGGGAAAAAACAAGAGTAGTTACACTCTTGGTGCACTTTTGACCCGTACATCGAAGAACGAGCAGTGTACAGCTGTACATTGTGAGGAGCAGTTGTTACGAGAAGGCGAACAAATGAACAGTAGCATGGTAGCTAGAGCTTACTATTAGGTTCACTTGCACGTATTAAAGGGGGATTCCACTCGTTTTCCACTATTTCTGCACAGTTACGTCAGTAGGATGTCTATCATTTGGTGTGCGCTGCTCTGTTCTAGAGAAACAAGCAGTCAGAACTGTTCACAGTGGTGGTGATAGGAACCAGACATCCGCGTCTAAAAGCTCACCTCGGAAGTTCTGGGGTGGACGAAGTACACATAGCATGTACTTGAGATCGCCATGGTAAAATATTCCTCTGGTAACAGTAGAAGCTCCTCCCTTTAGTCCTCCAGTAGTAGGAGTATGGTTTATTACGGCTCTAATGTCCTATTATCATTTCTGGAACAGGACTCTTCATCAGCTCAGTGTAGGTGAAGAGACTCTAGTGTCTGTCAGTCCACCAGTCTTTAATTGAAGCTCATTCATTAGTCTCACACTGATGTCTATTCGAAATGATCAGAAGTACAGAACACTGAAGGAGAACAGTGTCCATTAGCTAGAACCAAGCTCTGTTCAGCAGGTCAAAACAAGCTCTAAGCAAAGTGACCGCTGTCCCAATTGGTGGGCTCACTTCACAATTGTCGTTTGGACATCCTGTGTTTATGCTCACATGAGCCGAAAGGAAGGACAGATTTGGTCATAACGTAGGGTTGGGGTTAAACTGAAAAGACCCCCAGAATGGAAACCCTTCAGTATTAACATTGGTTCACAGTGGAAGGATACGTGCAGGTTGTTGTGAGGCAGAATAGTCCCTAAAGTAATCAGCATTCCATATTAAACCTCAGAAGGGCACGTGTAGGTTCACTGGTGGTTTTCTCAGTAAATAAATTGGCTGTATTTGTGTTGTAGACGTTGGGACCCCTGGTTCCCACCACCACCACCACCAAACCACTCTGAATGGCTCTGTTCACTTCTAAACCACTGACTTGTGCAGACATCTGGAAGCTGGAGTTCTGCTTGAAGTTGGCGTTTTGCGTTTCGTACGTTTGCTGCCGTTTTGCCTCTGATAGAAATAGTTCAGACCCAAAGTGTGACGTTACTAATAACGAGTGAAAGGAATTAGCCACCGATCACCATTTCTGCTAACTGATGGCTACTAGCTTTATTTTATTCTTTGCTCATGACACGGTGGTGGTTATGATAACGCTGGTAGAGAGACTTTGTGTGAAGGACACTAAAAAGGCTAATGGAAGTGTAGAGAATGATAGATATGGGTGCTAACGTAATCTAACACTCCTGTAGAGGTGTACGACCTGTTGGTTTTAGGCGATGGAAATGAATGTACTTTTGGTTATATACCTGTAAGATTTAGGATGTCCTGCTGTATGGGTGTTAGAAATCGACGGGAAAGGGCTAAATCAAGCCAAACTGCCACAGCAGCTTCCGGTTAATCTTCGTAGATGGCGCTGACAATGAAAACGAGAAAAGCTGTAATGTTTACCACTTACTTAATAAAAGCTCATTTTCTAAGTCTCATTAACCCTGTTGCAAATCTTTGTCTTTGCCCAGAGGAACGAGTCAGAGGAACGAGTCAGGAGGCCGCAGGGCACTGGAAGATGGTTTTGCCTAATTGGACAGTTCTGATATACAGCCTTTCATACGACACAGCTGTCGGAGATTTTCCTCAGTGGTAGTAAGTTAGGAGACGTAAAGGTTTGTACTCCAGTAAGTGATTGTTCTGAATGCAGAGCTGGGTGAGAGTTCGTCCCCAAGATATGAGGAAATGGAGATTTAGCATTAGCATCTACACCAGCTTGGCAACTCCAAGGATGTAGTGTGTTTCTCAGTAACCTGTAGAAAACATAACTTTCTGTTTCCTCATATCGTGACAACTGAGGAACGAAACAGCCGGCTTTAGGTGGGTCCAAAAATGACTGGGACTCTATGGGAGGAACGAGGGATGCGAAAAAGAGACGAGATGAACGAGTGCGGGTCAATCCTTCACCGAATGCTGGCTTGGGGCTTTGCCCCGAAACCTTGTATCCGATTTGGAGGCTCTAGGTCGAGCGGGAGTAGAGTACATAGCCAAACAAATTTCCATCCTATTCATTCTCTATGGAGGAAAAAGGGATGCGAAAAAGAGGAGAGATAAACGAGTGCGGGTCAATCCATCACCGAATGCTGGCTTTGCCCCGAGCCCTTGTATCCGATTTGGTGTCTCTAGCGGAAGTGGGTTAGGTAGGCATGCATTTTCGCCCCATTCATTTCCAATGGGAGGAGAAAGGGATGCGATAAAAGGAGAAACGAACGAGTGCGGGTCAAGGCAGGTTCCATCCTTCCTCCCTCCCATCTCAAACAGCAAAATTAGCCAAAACGAACACGTACTGTCACTTTCTGGTCACCACTGACCTTCAGCTCTGCAAATTTGCCAGCCTGTAAAGCAAGCGTGTCCAGTCTTACCTGCAAAGTGCCAGTTTAGCCGCAGGTTGTCATTCCAACAAAGCAGGAGACCACATGATCAGTTGGTTAATCAGGTAGAATCTGGTGAGCTCATGTGAATTTGGAATGAAAACCTGCAGCCACACCATCTTTACACCCCTAGATCAGACCAAGATCAGACACCCCTGCTGTAGATATATGAAGAGTGAATGAGCGGTGTTGAATTATTCCCTTAAAGTTTATGATTATTAAATGTAAACTATTCCTTACGCTTCAGGCACTTCAGAAATACAACACCTGAAATGCAGAACAATCAAGGAGGAGCTCTCCACTCAAATCATTCTTAGGACACACTGTAGCTGTAGAAGAGACCACTGTGTTTTAGGTGTGTCCAGAACGATGATGGACAGAGCTGAAGATGATGTAGAGCAGCAGGGAGCTCTAATACAATTACCATCCAGAATGCCTGACATCGCACTGGTACTCAGTATACTGAGCATGCACGAGGGACATGGGTCACCGTCAGAACAGAACGTCTGGAAACACACAATCAGCAAATGTATTATTTTGATTTTGGTCCGTCTGGTTCGCCACATACCATGAGCCAGGTAAGCGCACTCATGCTGTATGCTGTATTTGAACGCTGTTCATCTACAGTACTGTGCATCCCACTTCGTTTACTTACTGTCCAGTTCCTAATTTCCAGAAAATGTTTCTGAAGAGATTCAATACAAAACCATCCACTTGTGTAAAGACGAATTTCCAAACCTGGAGCTCAAAAACTCGCAATTAAAAGCCACCGAGATAACAGGACTCAAAACAACCACCTGGAAGACCTGACAAACCAACCAAAACTTCCCCACCAGATAAACAGCACCTAAAGCTTTCCTCTTTGAGAGGGAGGAGAATGTCAAGCTCCACTCCTGCTTCAGATCTGAGAACATCCACAGTTGTTTCAGTTCATTCTTCCACTGTAAGAAGACAACTCAACCCTATGAAGGTCTGAAAGGAGGTGTAGCTGTTCAAGAAGCTCCACCAAAGTGAAAAGGAGACACACACACACCAAACAAAGAAGCTGCTGGTGCTCTTAGAACAATGGACTGACCACCCCAGAGTCTAGACCTCAACATCTCTGAATGGATTTGGGATTATTTGGAAGGTGAGAAGCAGAAATGGCAACATCAACTTTTAAGACTGAACTTTGGAGGTGCAGTTACTACAGAGTACTATTAGTGTTATTCATATTGTGATTTGAAAAAGTTAATAAATGTAGACCAGTTTGGAAGTAAAGAAACCGGAATCAGACACAAGAATTTATTATTATCATTATTAATGCCTCCTAAATCTGCATTATATAAATGATCATTCAGTTAAAAGACACTTCAGACTTTAAATGGTAGTGTAAAAGGCAAGATGGGCTGCAGGAACCTTGAGAAATGATCACTCCAACAACAGTACAGTGCACCATGCATAGTTAACTAGCTGCTAGCATGTCTGCTGCCTGAATGTTAAGGCGTTGGGGGCTTCACCCGGTCCAGGACAGGAAGTAGACTTGCCCCGAGGCATCTCCACACACAAGCTGACTGGGGTTATCTTCATTCACCTCCAGTATCTCAACCGGAGCTCCACAAACAAACAGACCCACCTGGAGAAGAAGCGAGTCAAAACCGGTCAAAAGTTTAGAGACACTTTTTTTTTTTTTTGAAGTGTATTTTACATATTTTAGAAATAAACAATTTTGACCACTTTTAGAAACACTGACCATCATACAGGTGTGTATGTTTATGTGAGTTGCTGTATGCAGAGTTTACCAGTCATAACATTTAAGCCTCTAGACCAATGCGTCTGTAATATCCCAAAACGTCTGAGAGACACACAGCAGAGTGGCAAACACACTTGAAGTACAAGCACCTGTTTCTTTGTGTTTCTGTCCCACAGTTTGACCGTCCCATCGTATGAGGCAGAGATAATGGCTCTGTCTGTGAGGCGAAGCACGCTGATATGGTCACTGTGAGCCTGCAGGGGTCAGAAAGCATCAGCCATCATCCAAACACTGCTTTCAGTTCGGCTCAATAGAGTTACATACAGTAGGTAGCACCCAATACAACCACTGCTCCAGTGCAGCTTGGAGAGTACGGCAGGACCGCTGAGAGGAACCAGAGACGCACCCTTAAAGCTGGACCACCACTGAGGGAGAGCGCCATGCAACACATGCATTTTCTGCAGTCATATTCAAAGACTAATTTTGCAACTTCACTTGGACCACAGTAAGCTCCCACTTTATTTACCAGACACTCTAATCCAGAGCGACTTACAAGGTTATCCGTTTTACAGGTAGGTCAGTGCAGTGTTAGGAGTCTTGCCCAAGGACTCTTACTGATACAGCTCAGCATTTGCTACCTAGACTGGGAATTAAACCCCTGTTGCCCACATGGGGTGGTAGCTCTTTGGTGGGTAGTGTTGTTAACCGCTAAGCCACAGCAACCACTTGCACTATATATAAAGCATTTTATATTATACATACTGTATATTAATTTTGAAACTGTCATGCAAAATATTGGTGCTGTTAAGTCACATAAACAGGCTGTATTCACATTTTAATGACAACAAAGCCCCAGATAAAGGGAACCTGCCCAGGGACACAATGCTGAAACAACCAGAGGTGTGTTTCCCGTACGACGACAGAGGCTAGCTCAGAACTAGCGTGGTACGATGCATCGCTAAACTAGCTAACATCTGAAGTGCGACCGTTTCCCGTAACTGACATTGTCATTCGTACCAGAGTAGTTTGAACCACATTGGTTTGAACCGCCATAGTTTGAACTACCATGTTCTCAAACGTGTTCAGTCTGACTTTCCTAACAGGACAATTGTGAGGAATCAAAATATGAGAATCAATATGTCAATTATGTATTATTTAGGCTACTCATATTTATTCATATTGTAAACATATAACTTTCTATCAACACTACCAGGTCATAGCAATAGAATCAACAATTAAATGCAATTTAAATATTTACTGATAACGTAAATAATAACAATAATAAATGTTATAAATTTTAATATTTATAGGCAATACTTCTTATACAACAGTTTCTTTAAAAAAAATAGAACAGCTATTAGCTATATAAATCATAAGCCCATAAAGCAGCATGTCAAAGTGGCACAGTTACATAAGCGTGTGAATACGACATCACACTGTCGAAGATAGAGTTCCTCATACGGACACGGGTCACAACCCAGGAGACTTTCTGTCACATGTCTGTCTGTCTGATCTTGTTCATGTCAAACAATGCCCCCTCTGGTTGTTTCTTGTTATAGCACTGCTTTTCCTGCTCCCACCTGGCTCCACCCACTCCCACACCTGTTAGCTATCGGTACTCATTAGGACTTGTATTAAGACTCCTTTGTTTGCCCTGTATGTTTGTGAAGTCTCTGTTGTCTCCTTGTTAGTTGTGGTCTGTTTTCTCGTTGCTATTTCTAGGTTGTTGTCCCTTTGTTTGTTCTGAGCTGTTTGGCCCTTGTTTGTTCTGAGCTGTTATCTTTGCGTGAGTCTTAGCCGTGTTTCCTTTAAGTCCTTGTTCTCTTTGTTATGTAGTGTTTGTGTTCATCTTGAGTTCTTTACCCTCGTTTTGTTTCTTCTGTAGTATCTCTATTTACGGACATGTCGTTAGTAATACCCACTTGTGTTTTGACCCCACTACGCAATTGCAACCTGCCTCAACCACCTCTGCGTTACACTTTCTTTCCTTTTTTTTCCATAACTGTAATGAAAGCTTAATAATTAAGAACTGATTTATTAGTGCAGTATTTACTAGTTTATTTATAGTTCTGTAAAGTTTTCTACATTGTCTCTTATCATATATATGTTTATAATAAAGACTAACTGGATGACATCTTTTTTCATAGGCCTAGGCTAACACTACACAGCTGACCCACATGAGGTCTAGCGATTTCATGAATGCAGCTATACTCATAAACCCAGGGATATATCAGTACATACAACAATAACTACATGTTTACAGCATTAGACGTTCTAAAGGTTCGTACCAGAACACTGATGTCAATTATTTTAGCTCACTAACATTTCATCGATAACGTCATCACCAGGAACTGAGCTTTTAAACACAGGTCTACAGCTGTAGTTCCTACTACACACCTTAACCATAGTGTGCGAACGTTTGGTAGAACTATGGTTTTGCTTAACGATGATTCAGACTACAGAAAACACATAGCAGCTATATAGTTCCAGTTGCTGATGCAGTTTAAGTGCGTATGACTAATGACTTTTAATTTTCACACTTGAAAAAGAGGCTAGTCTTTCATTGCCTAGTCCCAGCCTCAGACGCTCCACCCACGCACACACAGAGTCTGACACCTTTAGTGTGTTAACCTGGTCACATGGTTGGGAATCTGCCAGTTGCCATCTGATCGACTGTCTGGACACATATGCACTTCCGTGTATATTTTCACAAGTTGAAGTTTTGCTGTTGTTACATGTTTGTTCAGCCTAGCAAACAGGAGTCTCGGTAGCTGTAGCTCCGCTAGTTCTATGCATGCAAGTCAAATTAGCTTTCCCTGTTGTAGTTAAGTGGAGAAAGGTCCTGACAAAGTGTGGTAATGCGAGACAACGACAGACACAACAAACAACCAATCACAAGCCTGCCATGTGATGTACTGTAGGAAATGAGGCAATCTTGACATAAACAGTCCTTTTCTTTGACACATGTCAATAAAATTAAAAATAGCCTTTATTAAAATATATTTGAACTCTGGATAAAAAGGTAGATGGATATAATGAGCAAAACAGTCACTGGATTTACAGCACCTCTGTTTCTGAGATTTAGTTTGAAGCAGTAGAATTTAATAGATGGAGAAAGAGATGCTCATGTTATGTAACGAGTGCTCTGTTAATAACCATGTCTATCAGAAATAAGTAAGAGAAGGCTTACCTGTCTTTTTTCACTCCAGGTAGCCATGTTAGGTGCCTGGTTGGTCCACATGCACCCTCTGGCATCTCCACACACAATAAACCCTGAGTACAAAGTAGACAGACAGTTCAGAGAGTGGGCACAGCTGGAACATAGTTTAAGAAGACCCTAGCTCTATGGCTTTCCAGAATAGCAGGACACCCACTATCTGATGGGTTCTGCAAGGAGATGCTAGATTTTTTCCCCATGGGGTACCTCAAGGCTCCGTTCTTGGCCCGTTAGTGTTGTTGTTGATGGTAAGTAACGCCTGTTTGTCACGGCGCGGTTGGGGGTGTGGACCCAAGCGCACGGCAGGAATCCGTTTGCGGCGATGTAAATGTTAAATTGCAAGCAAACGGACTTCCTGGATGTGGAAGCACGAGAAACTACGTGTGAAGTGTTTTCGGAAACGTGTTTTGGAATTCTGGTTTAGGCGGGGATCGAACCCCCGACCTTTGGAGTGAGAACCCCACGTGCTACCACTGCGCTATATGGTAGTACATGTGAGGTAAGTCAGGAGGGGTTTTGTGAAGGAGAGGGAGAAATGGCGGGAAAAAACTAACAAAGGAAATCAGAAATAAACAGAAGAGGGTTTAACAGAAAGGGGACTTGTGGATCTTTGCGTGGAGAGTGACCCACGCTCTCTACTCTTTGTAGTTAATTAGTTAGAACACTTGTGGTGTTTTTCTTTTCTTTTCTTTTCTTTTGCTTAGCTTTCTCTTTTTCGCTTTCAGGTGTACCGCTCTACAAAGGTGCAGCAGAGAGGTTTGCGTGGTAGGGGCTTATATGGCTGCCGCCTCAGGTGCCGCTCGTTGGCTTGATCAGCCCGGGGCATTCTGGGGTTTGGAGTTCCGGGCTGTAGTTCCCCAAGAAAGGCGCCGCCGCTGCCGCCCTCTGCTGGCTGCTGGCGGTACAGCGGTACAACCCTTACACTGTTCAATGAATGAAATCGGATTAGGTAGACCCTGTTCGCAGCTGTGCATGCACTTCTCTCTCTTTAGAGTAAACGGCGTTTTCATGTTTTTTTGTCCTGAATTGCACGTCTTCGTCACGTGTTCACGTCATTATCGTCTTCAGTGTCTTATTGTCTCATTTATGTGCGTCTCAGTGCCCTTATTTTATTCTATCACGTCTTGTGTCCGTTTATTTTATGTTTATTGTTACGTCCAGTATACTCTTGTTTTAGTTGTAATCTATTTATTATTAAATGTTTATTTGCTGGACCTTGGGACGGAGAGTAACGTGATTTCAGTCCTCTGCATGTACATATTGAAGTTTTGACCATAAAACTACTTGACCTGACCAGTCACAAGAAGCCCTACATTACAGAACATATTCGGTAATGCTACAAGCACTTGGTAACTTCTATTTGCTGTACTGAAAACATGCTTGTCCTACATGCTGCAGAAAGTAGGGTTCTCCTCTCCCTAGGCCGGGAACATACCTTTGTGTATAGCTGCAGCTGAAAGACACGTTTTCCTTGGTTTAAATTCTTCATCATGTTCCTCAGACGGTTCCTCATGCGGTTCCTCACACGCCACCTCAGACTGTTCCCCACATTCCTCCTTAGACGGTTCTTCATGCGGTTCCTCACACGCCACCTCGGACTGTTCCCCACATTCCTCCCTAGACGGTTCCTCACACGTTTCATCATGTGGTTCCTCACACGCCTCTTCAGGCTGTTCCCCACGTTCCTCCCTAGACGGTTCCTCACACGTTTCATCATGTGGTTCCTCACACGCCTCTTCAGGCTGTTCCCCACGTTCCTCCCTAGACGGTTCCTCACACGTTTCATCATGTGGTTCCTCACACGCCTCTTTAGACTGTTCCCCACATTCCTCTTTAGACAGTTCCCCATAGATTTCCTCATACGGTTCCTCGCATGCCTCTTTAGACTGTTCCCCACATTCCTCCTTCGACAGTTCCTCATCGGTTTCCTCATACAGTTCCTCACACGTCTCTTTAGACTGTTCCCCACATTCCTCCTTCGACGGTTCCTCATCGGTTTCCTCATACAGTTCCTCACACGTCTCTTTAGACTGTTCCCCACATTCCTCCTTAGACAGTTCCTCACCGGTTTCCTCATACAGTTCCTCACACGTCTCTTTAGACTGTTCCCCACATTCCTCCTTAGACGGTACCTCACATGTTTCTTTATGTGGTTCCTCACACGCCTCGTCAGGTGTCTCTTCAGATTGTTCTTCACACATTTCTTCACACAGTTCCTCACACGTCTCATTAGATGCCTCCTCAGATTGTTCCTCACACTTTTCCTCACACGCCTCTTCCGACCATTCCTTCATGTCTAGCTTAACGTCACAAAAAGCATAACGCCAGCGCTGCCCAGAAAATACAGAGAACTGCAGGGAAACAGGAAAGACGTGTTTAAATGTTTATGCCTTTTATCAATCTAGATAGGCTAACAGGCTAGCAGGCTAACAGGTGGCTCTAATAATGTTCAGCATCAGGCTTCCAGTATTTACACTTTTAATTAGGAGTACTAAACCCAGTATAGTATGGAGGACCGGATCTGCCAAAATTAAAAATAAATAAATAAATAAAAGACTAAATAAAATTAACATATAAATAAAAATAACTAGAATTTATATATATATTGCTTGCTTTGATTTTATTTATATGCTTATTTCCTTTTCTTGCATTTATATAGTCCTCATTTTATTTATTCTTGTACTGTTTACTAATGTTTTATTAATGTCTCCCTTCATTTTATATATATTTTCTGCATATATAATTTAAACATGGTCATTTTAAAATCTATTTATTTAATACATATTATTTTTACATAAAATATAATTTTTATTAATTAATTAATTTATTTATTTCTGTTTTTCTTCTTTCATATGATAATGAGGAGGCGTGTTTTTCATGTTCAGGCTTAAACATGATACAAAAAGAAACACTGTCGGCAACCAATCCTAAAAACTGATGGTGTGTTTTTGAGAAACGACACAGAATCACACAATGTAGTATTGCGATACTCAAGTGTATCGATATTTATGTGCACCCCCAGGCACGGGTGCTAAACAGCCAATGCTCCGCTTGGTTTGCGAGGATTTTCAAAAGATGGGTGGCTTTACATTTGGCTCAGACGATGTGGGTATACGTTACATATATGTACTCACGGTGAACCTGAGCAAGAGCTCACAGTCATCTTCTCCCAGAATCCACATGCTCTTTTTATCATTCTTCACAATTCCCAAAGGTCGTGCACTGTCCATCAAGCTGCTACAACATAAACATAAAACTAGATGAGTGTTTCCTGACGAATACACAGAGTGACGGGGCAGCTTAAGCCATTCCCTGGTTTTGCTATGGTGTTGCTAAATTGCTATGGTAATTTAGCTTTTACTGTGTTGCCAAGTGGTTGCTAGGATGTGTCTAAGCAATTCGTATGTTAACCCAAGTGGCTGCTAGTGTATAGCTGAGGTGTTCTAGGTGGCTGCTAG
>JAMWET010004882.1:0-30000 GCA_024036415.1 Prochilodus magdalenae | reverse complement strand
TAAAATGGGTTAATCAGTGAACTGAGTAAGTGATTAACTGGAAGCTACATTGAAGTAATAATAATAATAATAATAATAATCATAAGAATTCAGCTCTGTAAAAAATTAATTTAGATTTTATTATCATTCATGACACTGTATGACCTAATAATAATAATAATAATATAGAGAGCACCTTTTATACTGTTGGCAGCTCAAGGGTATAAAAGCTCTGTAAAAAATTGATTTAGATTTATGTTCATTTATGATGCATTTTTCTGAACTAAATAAATAATAATAATAATAATAATGTTTATTTATAGAGCACATTTATAGAGCACATTTATAGCGTTGGCAGCTCAAAGTGCTAAAAGACATCAGTTGACATCAGTAATGGGAAGGAATACTACTACTACATACACACGCATACACAAACGCACACACAGAAACGCACACACAGAAACACACACATGCACACAGAAACGCGCACACACACACACGCACACACAGAAACGCACACACACACACACACACACACACACACACACACACACACACACAAGCGTACACACACTCATGCACACACACTCATGCACACGCACACGCAAGCGCACACAGACACACGCACATGCACACAGAAACGCACACACAGAAACGCACACATGCACACACAGAAACGCACACACGCACACAGAAACACGCACACAGAAACGCACACACACACACACACACACACACACAAGCGCACACACTCATGCACACACACTAATGCACACGCAAGCGCACACAGACACACGCACATGCACACACAAACGCACACACAGAAACGCACACACGCACACACAGAAACACACACACACAAGCGCACACTCATGCACACACACACACACAAGCGAACACACGCAAGCGCACACAGACACACGCACATGCACACACAAGCGCGCACATGCACACACGCACATGCACACACAAGCGCGCACATGCACACACGCGCACACACGCACATGCAAACGCATACACACACACGCACACACACACACAAAAATAATGTTAATGTAGTTTTAACTAAACACTGAGTTGACTAGAGATGTTTTAGGTGTGTAGGTCAGCACTAAGCTCGACTGTCTAATAGAGTCTGGAATTGAGTTCCACAGTTTATAAGGATAGTAACTGAAAGAGGTCTCTCCACGTCTCCTGTATTTTACAGGAGGTGGCTGTAGAGGGCCAGCGTCTGTAAATCTAAGACAAAATTGAAACCCAGAAAACTATAAATCTTAAAACATAGCTAACAGTGTGTTTTTAAAGGCTAGGCAATGGGATACAGATTACAGTGACCACAATCTGCTTATATACAATCTGTATCAGAATCTATTCTAATTACAGAATGTGTAAAACTGTTTGTGCACTATAGGCGGCTTTGTTTACTCACCGTTCCATCTCGTCCGGCACTCAGCGGTGTCTTTCCATCCGACAGAAAACTGACCGCTGTAACAGGGCCGCAGTGAGCCCGACAGTGCCATATACAGGACACTGCAGGAACAGACCACAACCTGACTTCCCCATCCAAACTACCTGAACACAGCAGAGAGGAAGAGGAGGGAGAAAACAACAGACAGAGCACGGAGGACTGATGACCTGAGAGGGTCTGAGAAAGAGAGAGACAGAAAAGGAAGAGTACATATGAAGAAAAGAGGAGAGAATGGAAGTGAAACACTGTATGTGGCTAATGAGGAGGAGTGATCATCTCGCACTGCTGTGTTCACTCGTCATCATCTTTCTCACCACGTGGTTCTGTCGCCTCTCCCAGTCCCACACTCTCACCGCTCCGTCCCAGCAGCCCACCCCCACCAGTCTACCCGCAGGGTCGAAGGACACACAGTTAGGAGGGGAGGGTTGGAGGAGAGACGTCACCTCGCTGAGTGCTGGGGTCCGCCACACCTGCATTTAACCATGGCAAAAGCCGTTATGACGGCACAACACAAGAACATCAGCACATACAAGATCTCGACCCAGAAGGTCTGACCTTCAGGGTGAAATCCAGAGAGACGGTCGCAAAGTGGCCCCCGTCCGAGCTGACATCCCATCCTGTGATTCTGGTGGAGTGGGCCTTCAGACGGGACGTACTGTAATAGCAGTAGTGATATAAGTAGTACTACAAAAACAAACAGCAGTAGCAGCATCAGCAGCAATCCCATCAGTATCAGTGCTAGTAGTAGTAGAAAAAGTAACAGTAGTGGTACTGTTGTAGTACTTGTGACAGTTATAGAAATAGAAGTTGCAGGTGTAGTAGATGTAGTAGTGGCAGTAGTAACAATAATAGTAGCTATAGTAACAGAAACAGTAGTGGAGGTGATAGTAGAACTAGTGTTAGTACTGAAAGCAGCAGTAGGGTGATTAGTAGTAGTGGAGGTGATTGTAGTAAAATCAGTACTGCCAGTGGGAAAAGTAGTTGTAGCAGCAGCACTACTAGTAGTAGTAGCAGAAGCAGGTATTGTAGCTACTGTAGGAGTAATGGCACCTCCTGTAGTACAACTGATAGTAATAGTAGTAAAGGTGGGTGTGGGGGTAGTAGTAGTTGTAGTAGCAGAAGCAGATGTAGTAGCTGCAGTAGTAGTAATGGAGGTGATAGTAGTATAACCACTGATAGTAATAGTAGTAAAGGTGGGTGTGGGTGTGGCAGTAGTAGATTTAGTAGTAGAGATAGAGGTCAATATGCAGTAGTATTATTATTAGTAGAAGTAGTGGTAGAAGTAATGGTAGAAGTAGTGGCGGTGATAGTAGTACTAGCACCACAGTAGTACTAGTATCAAGAGTACTTTTGTAGTAGCGATATCAGTACCTGTAGAGGCAACAGGTGTAGTAGTAGCAATAGTAGTAGAAATAACAATAGTAGTTGTGGGTGTAGTAGAAATAGTAGTAGCAGTAGTAGTAGAAATAACAATAGTAGTTGTGGGTGTAGTAGAAATAGTAGTAGCAGTAGTAGTAGAAATAGTAATAGTAGTTGTGGGTGTAGTAGAAATAGTAGTAGCAGTAGTAGTAGAAATAGAAGTTGCAGGTGTAGTAGATGTAGTAGTGGCAGTAGTAACAATAATAGTAGCTTTAGTAACAGAAACAGTAGTGGAGGTGATAGTAGAACTAGTGTTAGTACTGAAAATAGTAGTAGGGTGATTAGTAGTAGTGGAGGTGATTGTAGTAAAATCAGTACTGCCAGTGAGAAAAAGTAGTTGTAGCAGCAGCACTACTAGTAGCTGTAGTAGTAGTTTTAGTAGCAGAAGCAGATGGAGTAGCTGCAGTAGTAGTAATGGAGGTGATAGTAGTATAACCACTGATAGTAATAGTAGTAAAGGTGGGTGTGGGGGTAGTAGTAGTTTTAGTAGCAGAAGCAGATGTAGTAGCTGCAGTAGTAGTAATGGAGGTGATAGTAGTATAACCACTGATAGTAATAGTACTAAAGGTGGGTGTGGCAGTAGTAGATTTAGTAGTAGAGATAGAGGTCAAAGATGCAGTAGTATTATTAGTAGTAGAAGTAGTAGCAGAAATAGCAATAGAAGTTGTGGGTGTAGTAGAAATAGTAGTAGCAGTAGTAGTAGAAATAGCGATAGAAGTTGTGGTGTAGTAGAAATAGTAGTAGCAGTAGTAGTAGAAATAGCGATAGAAGTTGTGGGTGTAGTAGAAATAGTAGTAGCAGTAGTAGCAGAAATAGCGATAGAAGTTGTGGGTGTAGTAGAAATAGTAGTAGCAGTAGTAGTAGAAATAACAATAGAAGTTGTGGGTGTAGTAGAAATAGTAGTAGCAGTAGTAGTAGTAATAGCAATAGAAGTTGTGGGTGTAGTAGAAATAGTAGTAGCAGTAGTAGTAGAAATAGCAATAGAAGTTGTGGGTGTAGTAGAAATAGTAGTAGCAGTAGTAGTAGAAATAGCAATAGAAGTTGTGGGTGTAGTAGAAATAGTAGTAGCAGTAGTAGTAGAAATAGCAATAGAAGTTGTGGGTGTAGTAGAAATAGTAGTAGCAGAAATAGCGATAGAAGTTGTGGGTGTAGTAGAAATAGTAGTAGCAGTAGTAGCAGAAATAGCGATAGAAGTTGTGGGTGTAGTAGAAATAGTAGTAGCAGTAGTAGTAGAAATAACAATAGAAGTTGTGGGTGTAGTAGAAATAGTAGTAGCAGTAGTAGTAGTCGAAATAGCAATAGAAGTTGTGGGAGTAGTAGAAATAGTAGTAGCAGAAATAGCAATAGAAGTTGTGGGTGTAGTAGAAATAGTAGTAGCAGTAGTAGTAGTCGAAATAGCAATAGAAGTTGTGGGTGTAGTAGAAATAGTAGTAGCAGTAGTAGTAGAAATAGCAATAGAAGTTGTGGGTGTAGTAGAAATAGTAGTAGCAGTAGTAGTAGTCGAAATAGCAATAGAAGTTGTGGGTGTAGTAGAAATAGTAGTAGCAGAAATAGCGATAGAAGTTGTGGGTGTAGTAGAAATAGTAGTAGCAGTAGTAGTAGTCGAAATAGCAATAGAAGTTGTGGGTGTAGTAGAAATAGTAGTAGCAGTAGTAGTAGAAATAGCAATAGAAGTTGTGGGTGTAGTAGAAATAGTAGTAGCAGTAGTAGTAGTAGAAATAGCAATAGAAGTTGTGGGTGTAGTAGAAATAGTAGTAGCAGTAGTAGTAGAAATAGTAATAGAAGTTGTGGGTGTAGTAGAAATAGTAGCAGTAGTAGTAGAAATAGTAATAGAAGTTGTGGGTGTAGTAGAAATAGTAGTAGCAGTAGTAGTAGTAATAGAAGTTGTGGGTGTAGTAGAAATAGTAGTAGCAGTAGTAGTAGAAATAACAATAGAAGTTGTGGGTGTAGTAGAAATAGTAGTAGCAGTAGTAGTAGAAATAACAATAGAAGTTGTGGGTGTAGTAGAAATAGTAGTAGCAGTAGTAGTAGTAATAGAAGTTGTGGGTGTAGTAGAAATAGTAGTAGCAGTAGTACTAGAAATAACAATAGAAGTTGTGGGTGTAGTAGAAATAGTAGTAGCAGTAGGAGAAGCAGAAGTAGTAGTAGCAGTGGTAAATGGAGCAGGAGTAATAGCTGCAGTGGTAGATGGAGCAGGAGTAGTAGCTGCAGTGGTAGATGGAGCAGGAGTAGTAGAATCAGCATGATCAGTGTATCGGTGGCAGAAGAAGTAGTAGACGTTTCACCTGCTGCCAGAGTGAATGTTCCACAGCTCCACCGGGCCACTGTATGGAATGATACAGACCACAGTCTCCATCAGGAAGGCACAGCCAGAGATCCCATCACAGCTGCTGACCAGTGACTTCACTTCCTGTTTCAGCAAGAACAACACACAAACAAACTCGCTGAAAAAGCCACTTAGAAAAAACATGCCTTGTACACACAGGAAGGTACAGTCTCAGACCACCCAGACCCCTCTATTATAGCTCCACCTTGCTGGCGTACACTTAAAGACTGACCTCACCTACTGATGCACATCCGTTCACGTTATCTGTCACCCAGAATTATTTTATTGGACCACTGCGGCTCTGTAGTCAGAAACTGACCAATGACGAACAGGGTAGGGGAAGGCTGATAAGCTCTACAGCAATTGACAAGCCACAGTCTGTAGCTGTACACTTACACAGTAGCAGCACAAGGTGGGTGTTTCTGATAAAGTGGCCAGTGTGTGGAAGCACATAATACGTGTTTCTTAAAAATTGCTCAGTGACTGGTAGCACAAGGTAAGTGTCTCTATTAAATTGGGCAGGCAAGGTAGGTGTTTCTAATAATGTGGCCAGTGAGTGGAGGTAAACGATAGGTGTTCCTAATAAAGTGATCAGATAGCCTTTTGCATTTGCTTCGGTCAACAGAAGTTCAACCTGAACATCGCCCTGAGCGTTATGTGGTCGGGCTTTTTGTGTGTCCGTCATATAGACCTTTCCTATCAGAAATGGTGGTCTTCGGAATACCCCAGGCTCCCAAGCCAGTGTTGTAGTGCAGCCTCATGTCCAGCTGGACAGGAATTGGTTTAATCTGTATCTCCAAAATGGCAACTTTACAGGAGAAGCCAAAAACCTCATTCAATTTAAATGTAAGTCAATGGAACCAGACGTCTTTCCAAACACTTTTGGGCCATTTCAGTCGGTCCATTCATCGTGCAAATCTCACAAAATGTAAACAGGGGCTGCTGTTTTCAAATGATGCATAAAAGTCAAAATGGCCAAAAATGGAGATACATGTTTTTCATTGGACAGCGACGTTATACTTCCAGAGAGAATCACATTCCATATTTGGAGGAACGCCGAGCTCCCTTGGTAATAGTAGTCCTGATTAAATGCCACAGTAATGTAACAACATAACTGGTTAATAGGACATGAAAAAATGACCCCTCCATTCGTTTTTTTGGGCTTGAAGATGAGGTCACCTGCTAAAACTGACCTCAGTCTGACCCAATTAATCCTCAAGTCCATGACAAAAGCACTGCACACAAAGTCTCCTCCATCGTCCAGTCTGCATTCTGGATTTGTTTTTTTGTGGCTTATTTGCCTTTCAGGGCAGACAGGCAAATCACGCACCGATTACATTACCAGACCTCCTCTGGTAAAACTAACGCAGCTCCAGTGCGGCTTTAAGCAGCAGAGAGTTTTGTGTCGTAGTTTCACACTAATGAAAATGAAGGGCTCGTTTTCTGGCAGATAAACCCCGACTTCTGGACTTCTGTTCTTTCCTCCGGCCTCTTTACTGTGATTCTGCAGACGTTTTCTTCTACCAGTAGCCCACAGTGCCCACAAGGGGACTTACCGGTCTAGTAGACGTAACCCCTATTTTATGGTCAGTCATTTTGCACTCAAATGGGTCCTTAATGCTAAAGTAGCTAATTCTTGGACACAATGAGTCACGTGACTCTTTGAAGACTCGGACCAACATGGACCAAACTATCAGCCTGGACCAACCTGAACTAAACCATCATCCTGGACCAATCTGAACTGATCAACTACCCTGGACCAACCAGGACCAACCTAGACCAATCTATCATACTGGAAAAACCCAGACCAAACTATCAACCTGGACTTAACTATTACCGTGGACCAACTAACACCAAACTATATGGCTGGGTCAAACTATCATTCTGGACCAACCTGAACTGAACCATCATCCTGGACCAATCTGAACTTATCAACTACCCTGGAACCAGGACCAACCTAGAGCAATCTATCATACTGGGAAAACCCAGACCAAACTATCAACCTGGACCAACCTGGACTTATCTATTACCGTGGACCAACCAACACCAAACTATATGGCTGGGTCAAACTATCATTCTGGACCAACCTGGACTGAACAACTACCCTGGACCAACCAGGACCAACCTAGACCAATCTATCATACTGGGAAAACCCAGACCAAACTATCAACCTGGACTTATCTATTACCGTGGACCAACCAACACCAAACTATAAGGCTGGGTCAAACTATCAATCTGGACCAACCCGGACTGAACAACTACCCTGGACCAACCAGGACCAACCTAGACCAACCTATCATACTGGGAAAACCCAGATCAAACTATCAACCTGGACCAACCTGGACTTAACTATTACCGTTGACCAGCCAACACCAACACCATATGGCTGGGTCAAACTATCATTCTGGACCAACCCGGACGGAACTATAAGCCTGGAGAAACTTGGAACAAACTACCAGTCTGAACCAGCCTGGACCCAATTATTATCCTGGACCAAACTATCAGCCTGGACCAACCTGAACTGAACCATCATCCTGGACCAATCTGAACTTATCAACTACCCTGGACCGACCAGGACCAACCTAGACCAATCTATCATACTTGGAAAACCCAGATCAAACTATCAACCTGGACTTAACTATTACCGTGGACCAGCCAACACCAAACTATATGGCTGGGTCAAACTATCATTCTGGACCAACCTGGACTGAACAACTACCCTGGACCAACCTAGACCAATCTATCATACTGGGAAAACCCAGATCAAACTATCAACCTGGACCAACCTGGACTTAACTATTACCGTTGACCAGCCAACACCAAACAACACCAACACCATATGGCTGGGTCAAACTATCATTCTGGACCAACCCGGACGGAACTATAAGCCTGAAGCAACTTGGAACAAACTACCAGTCTGAACCAGCCTGGACTCAATTATTATCCTGGACCAAACTATCCCACTGGGCCAGCCTGGTGTTCACAGTAACTGTTAAGTCTTGGAGAGGCTGTATGTGCTTCAGTAGCTGTTATTACCTTTGAGGTCTCGGTGAGGAAAACGTGCACAGTGCCCTTCTCGGTCCCCACCACCACAAATCTTCCCCCTGGACTCACCGCTACACAGGACGGAGTCCAGAGCAAACTGGACACCAGCTTACTGTCAATCATAAAAAAATGAAACCAGTCAGTTACACTCACACATAAGCCTAAACCCATAAAGCCTAAACTGCCATGTCGTCTTTTTTAAAACAATTTATTTATTTATTTATTTATTTATTTATTTATTTATTTATTTATTTCCCCACAAGTAGCAGCAACAGTATATCACCTGGATAAAGTAATACCTGCTCTCTGGTGGTCCTGTGAGGGTCCTGACCATTAAAGAACAGGGTAATAGGGGATCAATAAAGTATACAGAGAAACAGATGGACTGCAGTCTGTAACTGTAGAGCTACAAAGGGCTTCTATAAGGTATGCGGAGCTGATAAATGGACAAAGAGTGTAGAAACACGGTAGGTGTGAAACTCAGTGCTCAGTGACTGTATATATCTGTATACACACACACACACACACACACACACACACACACTTCAGTATATTACTTATAATAGTAATATGTAATATTTAGAATATTCTAATGGCCCACTAGGACAGTAACAATGTCATATATCAATATCAAGTCATGCCAGTCATACCCAGCTTGTTCCTGGCGGTGTGCAGAGAATTCACTTCAATACTTAATAACATAATAATAACTTAATCATATTTATTCATATTACGCTATGTGACTATTACTACAGTACAGTATTAATAGGGAGGTAGTTTCAACTGTACCCAGCGTGTTTGTCTGCCATAGCTACCTTTCTAATAATAACTGTTTGTTTATTATGTATTCATTTATTCATATGTGTTTTAATATTTGTATTTATATATTTATTTATAAATTAAATATATTTAATTTTTATATATTATTATATAATATTAACAACAATATAGTAATTATTCTAATGATTATAGAAATTAATAACAAAATAATAAGAAGGGAAAGTAAATAAATATAAATAAATAGGTATACTGGAAAAGTCAATGCTATGTACTCAAACCCACACATTTGAACTGATGCTATATGACAGTAGGTGGGGGGTTTACTCATACCCAGCCCGTTTGGGTGCATGTTCGGTGCTGTTGAGCCTCCTTAGTGCTCTCACTCCTCCCTGCTGGATCATCCTCTGAGCCCAGACATGAGCTGGAGAACCTTCAGCTTCATTCAGAGCCTGCTGCACAAACAGGGCTGGCCAATCAGAGAGGAGAGGGGCATGTCTCTTTAGGAAATCAGCACACTGCTGAAGATCACCTGTAGAGTCACCTGTGGAGCAGAGAAATAATAATAATAATAATAATAATAATAATAATAATAATAATTTTTATTATTTTTCAATCAGATTTTTTAAATTTGATATTTCAAATGTGTGAACACAATCTTAGTCTTTTCAAAGCAACATAAACCATCTTCATATGTAGATGTAGACGTAGATGGGATACATATCAGAGTCATAGCTATGAAGTGCTTTTCCCAGTATTATTGCTGCAGTAACTTTACTGCTGATATCCGTATGACTGTGCATGAAAATTCTTGAGTTTTGAGGAGCACATAACCAAAAGCATGCAGGTCAAACCCACCAGAACGAATCAAAACACCCCACTCCATTTACCATCCTTACAGTCGTTTCCTTTCTGTCTAAGTTGGTGCTTCTGGGACCCCCAGACGCTCCACATTTTCCTCCTTCCCTGTACTCCATGAGGGGTTGAAGCACAAATGTTGACTATCTGGGGAGCACCTGTTTGAGAACCACTGTCCAAACCATTTACCCCAGAGCTGGTAATGTATGACGGTGTGTTTTGTTGTATAAGATGGTGTAGCCTAACCCCAACACTGGAGTGTAGCACTAGAGATGAAAACATGTCTTAGAATCTTTTGCTCACTGCACTTGTGTAACAGAGCCTGCCACTATAGATGAGCTAACGAGCTAACGTTAGAGCTAACCATGTGTAGCGGTTGCCGGCTTCTCTCTTTCTGTCTTGTTCTAAACAGGCCAGCAGCCCATCACAGTTATTTATATTTGAGTATATCGTTTATTGTATAGAGTATTTGACCATTGAAAGCTTTTTCGTACTCGTGATGAATTCGTTTTGAATGACCGCGCCATCTAGTGTCCGCTTCAGTACCTATTTCCTATGTACCCAGAAGCTTCCCTGTTGCCCTGTGATCTTTAAATGCTGCATTAATTCATATTATTGTTCAAATGAACCAACGGATACTCCTGCATTTTGCTAGGTTTTTATATTTTGGGTTTTTGTTTCACTAGAAGCTTAAAAGATTAAGACTAGTTGCACAAAGTCCATATTTGATCATCTTTAAACCCAATACTAGCATGGCTACCAATGAGCACACAAGTACTGGCAGAATCCAGTCTGCACTATGTGACTCAAATATTGAATTTAATAACTGGCACCATTAATTTCGTTGGGTCAAGAACTAACTTAAGGACTCAAGCTGTGCATTTCATGGAAAGACTGACATAGAACAGCTGTAATGCTGAGACTTACCAAACAAAGCAAAGTTCTCCAGCAGGGGGCGTAGAAGTCCGTGCCGCACATTAGCATACAGGAAGTAGTAACTGGATAGCAGGAAACGCGCAGGCTCCCACTGACCACACGTCATCTGAGCGGCGAGAAGGACAGCAGGAGAGCTTTCAGTAAGTGTTGCTTGAAGTTTTGTTGTCCACATACAAATAATAAAGCATTTTATATAAACGCTGCTAGCATACATGCTAATAACATTAGCATTACCCAGTAGGGTCTTGAGCTGGTGTCAGAAGCAAAACTGAATTTTGTTTTTCTTCACTGGTTGATTATGTATTCCGTCCCTTATTTTTCTTTGATACATATTTAGATTTCACAATCTGTTTTGACAGCCCTGCTACCCAGCTAGCTAGCCGCAAGCCTAGCATACTCTGCTACATAACACTAGGTAATTACATAATCACACTGTACACATGACATGGCGGATGTCCCTTATGAAACGATAATATATGGCAATGTATTGGTAAATATAGTGCAATATATTAAATAATATAATGTCTTATATGGGAAACAAGTGCATATATTTTGCATATATTTATCTAGTGATAAATATATTACAATATATTGTATAATACATAAGGAATTGCCACTTTTCATATATTGTATGTATGGTAGTATAATATATATTTACTTATATATTGTAATATATTTCATTTTCTATGTAATAGACATTATATGTATTTCTCCATATGTGCTTGCATATATATTTTATATATATGATAATATATATAGTTTTATATATGTGAGAATATTTTCATACATACATGTGGCAATATTTGTATATATTCTCACATATATAAAACTATATATATTATATTATCATATGTATGTGTATATATATATATATATATATATATATATATATATATATATATATATATATATATATATGCAAGCACCTATGGAGAAATATATATGATGTCTATTACATAGAAAATGAAATATATTACAATATATAAGTAAATATATATTATACTACCATACATACAATATATGAAAAGTGGCAATTCCTTATGTATTATACAATATATTGTAATATATTTATCACTAGATAAATATATGCAAAATATATGCACTTGTTTCCCATATATGACATTATATTATTTAATATATTGCACTATATTTTCCAATACATTGCCATATATTATCATTTAATAAGGGGTTGTATGTTGTCATGACAGATTACATCCCGTACTATAACCAGCATACTACGATGATCACAAGTCCACCTGTGGCAAATTCAGTAGACTGGACAAGATTTGGAAAGACACACACACGTCTGTATAAGGTCTCATAGGTAACAGTGCATATTAGAGCAAACACCAAGTTATGAGGAGAACGGTAGAGCTGTAGAGATCAGAGACAGGACTGTGCGGAGGCACAGATCTGGAGATGGCCACAATAAAACTGCTGCACTGAAAGTTCCCAAGAGCACAGCGGCCTTCAGAATTCTTACATGGAAGAAGTTTGGAACAACCAGTCCTTGGGCAAGACTCCTAACACTACATTGGCCCACCTGTAATATGATGAACCTTGTAAGTCGCTCTGGATAAGAGTGTCAGCTAAATGCCTTAAATGTAAATGTATCTGGCCTAGGGTTACCACCCATCCCGAAAAAAAAACAAGGAGCCGTGGCGGCCCAGAGGAGCCGTGGTGGGCGTCCCTTATTTTCATTTCTGAAAGGTGGCAACCCTACTCTGGCCGTCCCACCAACCTAAGTCAGGGGAGAAGGGCATCGGGAAAAGAAGAGACCATGACTACAATGGTCACTCTGGCTGAGCTCCATCCTGCGTACAGACAGGTGAAACTTCCAGAAGGTCATCCAACACTACAGCACCAAATCTGGGCTTTGTGGCCAGACAGAGGTAAAAGGCTCAAGAAAGCCCAACCTGAGTTTGAAAAACACCTAAAGGATTCTCTGGTCCAATGAAAGCAAGACTGAACTCCTTCGCCTTAATTCCAAGCGTCATGTCTGGAGGAAACAAGGCAATGCTAATGACCTCATTAATACCATCTCCACGGTGAAGCATGGTGGTGACAGCATCATGCTGTGGGCTTGTTTTTCAGAAGCTAGGAGAGGGAGACTGATCAGGGATGAGGGAAAGCTGAATGGAGCAAAGTACAGAGATATGTTTAATGAAAAACGAAAATCCCCAAATCCGAAACCTTGGGGCATCATACCCCAACAAGACTGGAGGCTGTAATCACCGCCAAAGGTACTTCAAATAAGCACTAAGTAGCTACGTAAGTTTGTTTTTAATTATTATTATTATATTGAAGTCTTAGTGGACGCAGTGGGAGGTTATTTTCTTCTTCTTGTTGGATTTTAAAGGCTCTGCTGTTGCATTTCTGGAAGATGGATAGCTGGTGTACCAGTGGTTGTGTTAGACTTCGATGCTTTATTACAAAACAGGCGATCACAGCAAGCACCAGTACACAGCGAAAACAATGGGAGAAGCTAAATCAGAGTCAGGGACAGGCGGAGGTCAGAACCAGGTAGAACAAGCAGCGAGGGCGAACAAGTTTACAGAAGAAGACCGAAGGGGAAAACCAAAGAGAGAAAGCAGAGGTACAAACCGGAGAGTCAGGACACGAGCAAAAGGGATGAGGCGAAAGAGTAGTAGAGGAACGAAGGGAGTCGGAAACCAGAGTAAGACCATACGAAGAAAGACCGCTCAGGATTGCTAACCTAGGTTTGGCAAAGCTTCGCAAAGTGTGAGTGTTCGTGAGTGGCTTAAATACAGGAAGTAATTGGATACAGCTGAGGTTAAAACTCGGGCAATCTAGAGCGAATCACAGAGTCCGACCGTGGGCGCATAGACATGACGTCATCGAGCGTGGCCCTCTGGGAAGTGGAGTCCTGAAGAGCGGAGAAGCCGGGGAGAGGTGGAGGCGTGACAGGTTGCTTCTCCAGCTCGGCCATACATTTATCTTAGGCACACACTAGCATGGCATTGAGCTTAAGCAGTGCGCAGTGTTCGGCTGAATGCCTTTCTCACTTGTCAAGTCACCTTGATTTATGTAGGGGAGTTACCATGACAGTTATTCAGTGTTCATTCACGTGTGCAGTAGTGCTGTATCGTATCTACAGACAGTTGGAGAGGGGATACGTAACCCTCTCCAGAGATATTCTGACTAACCAGCCAATCCCTGCATGGCACGAGGTAGAAAAGTCATATTTAAGCAAATATCGTTCATGTCTATACATTTACCATCTTTGGAATCGAAGTTTGAAATCAACATGGCGCTTTCATTCTACTCAGACACCCCGAACTCACAACATCCACACAACAATGTTCACACAACATCCCATACGATCACATTCCAGGACAGTTAGTGATCACTGTGAAGTGTATGTGAGACCGAAGGGACTTTAGAATAGGAAGCACTGACCAGATGGTTTAGCAGGTGAGCGAGAGCGTCCTGGTCACAGTGAACGAAGGTGTGGTTCCCATGAGGATCCGATCGTATCCAGAGGTGAGCTGTGAAGATACAACAGACTATGATCTCAGCGCAGAGCCATGTCTCTCGTGTGTGTGTGTGGGAGAATTTCTGAATGGGTAAGGCCAATCGTTCTCTGAGTAGAGAATTTTAGAGGCAACCCAACCGTGAAGTGAAACACCCACATGCACACACTTGGGGGTGGTAAGCACACTTACCCGGACCGGTGGGCAGCCTTATCCACAGGGCCCAAAGAGCTTTAGGGGGTTAGGTGCCTTGCTCAAGGTCACTTAGGTCGTTACTATCGGTTTAGGGAATCGAACCCTCCGGCCACAAAGCTGGTTCCCCTATCCTCCAGCCCACCACTGCCCCCCAGGTCATTTTTTAGCTTTCTGGTCAGAGAGCTTCTGCTTTCTGTGCACTCTCTCTGCACTCTCCCTGACTCTTTCCCAATTTATGGGGGTCTGGATTAGTGTAGCTCTGGGGCTAAAAAGCCCTTTTCACGCCGCTGTCTGTATTGGGCAATGGGGGCTCACACACCACTGTGCCCCTGGTACCATCGGTTCAGCTTTGCCCTAGGAGGAGATCCTCATTAAAAAGAGCCAGCACAGTAAACTTGGGGTGTGCTATTCAGATTCCAGAAGGGGTTGGAGAGACTGTCGTGCTAGGAGAAACCTGGTTATAATTAGAGATTAGATGCTTTAATGAATAAGATCAAATCAAAAAAACTTATAGCTGAAGACCATATAGATGAATCGTGATACAGGATTGCGTGTAATCAAGGTTCCCTGGATAGACTGAGGGAGGGATAATGGTGCAATGGACAATAGCAGTAAGGATGACCAGTATGTGGTCCGAGGCCTATTAGGCTCCATTGTGCGTTCTTATCTGAAATATTCCGAAATGGTAGTTAGAGAACCTACAGGGGATTGTGACACTTGAAACGGAAAGAACCTGGTTTTAGACTCACAAATCAATGTCAAGAGTTATGGTTGGAGATGTAGCGGCATCCCTTTCTGCGGCCATAAGACACGGGTCGCCACTCTAGCTGTGATCGTGCCAGGGTCGGTTCTTGGGGAATGACAATACTGCCAGGCTCTTCGCCGCTTTGCTTACGATTGGGGTGTAGGTGGTCCAGAGGGAAGTTTTAACGCAGTTCTTCTGGCAGTGATAGTAGGCACGAGCACCCGCTGTCCTAGGGTCAGCTGTCATGCTCAAGACTGGCTTCGCGTGAGCTGGTTTTAGTCCATACCTATACTTGGTGGCTGCTGATGATCTGTTTAACCACTGTAATGGCCCTACGCCGTGCCGGCTCTTAGCCTAGCAGACATCACAAAGACCATGCGTCGATCTTTGGTAGTACAGATAGGCTGCTTGGCTATACACACAAGACGCGGACACAGGCATGGACCAACAATTCTGTCCTATTATTATTTGAACTCTTTTGGTGTCCAAGTCATCCATAATGTTAGTGTGCAATGCAGTTCTATTTGAGCAGAAATCTTGTGCTCTTACATGCTACAATCTGAACCTTGGCTACACTTTAGCTACTTTATCTGGTTGCAATGTGCTAATTAATGAAGAGTTTGGGCCTTAATCAAGGTTAGGTTAATTGCGCAATTAACCAATAGCCAGTACAAACATAAGCTACCTCTCAAGCAAGTACAATGATCAGCGTGTAGAGTTTTTTAGTTTCACTGTCCGTAACCCTGTGATACTCATAGCAATGTTTTATATATAGAAGATTTACTGTTGTACTAAGTATTTTAAGACATTAAGCATATGCATTATAGCTTGACATAATATTAAAAATAGTGATTAAGCATTAGAATACAGTCGATCAACATCTAAGTAATATCTTAAAAATGATGTCCAGAATGCACAGACAGATTGAGTTTGATTAATTAGGGCTGAAGATCGGAACCAAAGGAGTGGTGATGCGAACAAAATAATACTTAAAATATAAGGACTTGACGAAAGTAATATCATAAGTGAAGTTGCATAAGGATTCCAATAGTTACATCATGAGCGATGAAATAGGTCCAGCGGAAAGTCGTCGATTTAATGGGTTAGGATGCCCTCCTTTATAAGTTTATGGTCATAAGGAACATACTGTTTATTTCAGTGGCGAAAAGAGATAATACGATTTTATAGTGATAGAATATCCTTGAAATATCTAAAGATAAAATTAGAAACTTTCTCTTTTCGCTGTAAAGCTATATGACTTAAAAATAACTTATATAGAGGGCTAGTCTTGTTGACGGATGGAGACTCTTCACTAAGTGGCGTGCAGCGCGGTATTCAGCTCCACCACAGGCCTACTCCACACGGGACTGCCTCACATCACGCCGCTGGCATGACTAGCAGTTATCTGATCACCAGGCTCATGTGATGCTGTTTCTCTCATGGTCGGCTCCATCTTGCAGTTACTCCGTCCTGGACGTAATTCAGACTGGACGTATACGTAGATGCTCTAAAGCTTTCTTCTTCATGTTAGTTCTGTCCTTGGGCTCTTATCACGGGGGTAGGGACATGATGATTGGGGGTGTTGGGCGCTTCGCACACTATGCAGTCCTGTTTCCTGCTCAAGTGTCCTGAGCTATCCTTTTACATGCCAAACACAGGTGGAGTTTTGGCTCCTGGCTAACCACGAGTCGCATGACTCTGGCAATTGGACTCGATATGTGATAGGGACCTCACCCCTCTCCGGCCCATCCCCGGCCCCGCCGCTTTTTAGTTATTCCCCCGTCCAACAGACACCACATACCCACCAGACCTGTATTGTCTGATCTAGCTCCTTTTTAGACTCCTCGCAGATGTTTCTTGTCGTTTTATAACGATAACTCATTTCTGAGTCTCACGGAAGTCTAGCTCGCCAGTGAGAACGCGAGCTTGGTGGATGACCACGTTGGATTGTAAAAAAAGCGCGAGCAACAAGTAAGTATACTACAGATTAAAACTCGAAGATTGACATGATAGTTTGAATTGACCTTGAATTGAATACTGAGATAGACTATGAATCATGCCTCCGTGTAGGACTTGATCTTGAACCGCTTTTGCCCTACCCATTAGACTCATAAAAACTGGATGGTTACTGTACTTTATCATTTCCTAGCTGCTACGTGCTTTCCTGTTTAGCAGTTAACTGCAGATTGTTAAGTTGATGCAAGGTATCATCATATGTCTACAGGATGTAACGCTTGTTAGGCCTTAACCTTTAATAAAAGACGTTTACCCTTGTATACTTGCCAGGAGCCCTCGGGTCCCTAGCTGACTGGCTGTCTTTTTTTTATGGTCTAATGTGTTTCAAAAGATGAGTGAACCCATATTTTGATTCTTAGATCATCTGCGCAGCACTATTTTCCTATAACACTGGCCTCTGCACCAGGATCACAGATATGAGCTCTGATTCTGCGCGGCGGGTCTCGTCTCTTGGGAGTATCGAGTAAACTCACGCTGCTGCCGACAGATCCAAGGCTCGGCGCAACAAGGTCCTTGCACGTCCGCACGCGCAATTGGTCAGGATGCTCCAGGCCCGGACGGCGCTCGCTAAGTATCTGTGCTTGCTAGGTCAGTGGGCTACGGCACATTTTCCAGATGACGGTCATGCGAGTAGCAAAGCCGTGCATTTCCAAACAAGAGATGATTTTTGGCGCGATAGGAGCTATGGAATCGGTAAGTGATCACCGATAGTAGCACCTGTAACTGGAGCTATCATGGATTGATTGTCTGGCTTAATGTAAACAAGACAGCTATTGATAAACAGCAGGGACGAGCAGTCGCTCTAAGCTCCGGGGACCTAGCTACAGGAGTAGGCTGATTCCAAAGTCTTTCACCCAGCCCGGACATCTAGGCAGCCATTACACTGTTAACGTTCTCGTTGCACTGCAGCACTGTTTTGTGGAATGAGAGTACATCATTTTCGTATACCCAATTTTGACATCACCCTGGAAGCCCTCACAACATAAACGCGAGTCCCGAGCCCCCCAGTAGTTATGCGTACTATCAATACTCAAGGCGATGTGAAGCTAACTCGACCATTGTCTGAGCAGTTTACCTCGCCGTGAAAGACTTTACTCATTTTTTTTTTGAGGATCGAAGATAAGGCTCATGCTTGCATTGCCACTCAGCTCGCTCCTACAGATTCTGAGACCACGTTGGTGCTATTAGAGGCACCACTGCCAATTTGGCACCTCGGCTCTGACGTCCGGCTTCCTATGGCCAACGCCTGGAATGCGTTTCCTGCCAGGTATGGTAAGGTGGTCCCCCCCCCCCCCCTAGTGGGGCTCAGGTCACTGCTTAGATTCAGCAGAGGGTACAGATCTCGTTCCCTTAGACCTGAGGATAATACCAGATAGCATTCTCATCACTCTCCAAAGGAAAAAAAAACAAGTATTCCAACACAATGAAACACTTTACAGGAGAGGCCAAAAAACCGATTTAATTTTTGGAAGTCAATGGAACCAGACTTTTTTCCAAACAGGATTTGGGTCATTTCTTCGCTCCATTCATAATGAAATCTACATACAGTGGTTATCAGCAGCCTGATGGTAACCCTGCGGTAGTCGCAACATGACCTGGCGTGTCCGAAGTCCGAAGCCGATGACCAAACCTGGAACAAAAAGTTCCACAGATACAGGGCCCTTCTATTCTTTCGATGGATAGCCCCCCCCCCCCCCATGATATGTTGAAGGGTGTGTCTGTCTAATTTTAGCTATGTGGATTGTAACCCTATGTGAAGAAGCCAAACGCACAACATGAGGCGTCCAGATGCCGCCATGTACTGCACCGCATACGGCACGGTATACAGTAATTATGACGAGTGCGCTCCTCGCCACTCAGTTAGTCATTCTCATGCTTACCCCCACTCGCATAAGAATCAAGGTAGACTAGGGCCTGATTTCTGAAGTTGCTTCTCTGTCTGACTACGGACTAGAGTCACTCGACCGTAACCTCGAGTTAAAATCCACTAGGACGTAGGAGCTGTAGCAAGGCTCAAATCGTACCAGTCCATTTCGATTCGCTAAGACATGTCGCCCTGTTCGACGTGTTTTACTGATGGTGGACTCAAGGTTTTTTTTTTTTTCTCCCTACCTTGTTGGAAGCTGACAGTCAGAGCACGGCAGTGTTTCAGTTCCAGCCCTACTGCACCTCAAAATGAGGACTGCCGCCTGAGCAGACTGAGCTCACAAACTCGGACAAAGATGGAGGACGACTGAGTGAACCGGAAGAGCATCAGACTGACTGCTCACGAAGGTACACCTCGAAACAAAAGACATCTGTCCACTTCGTGTCATCGATCATCAGTCACCCAGCCGAAGATGCTGAAATAAGGCATAACATTAACATTACCACAGCCTGTATCAGCACCATGCATGCAATCATCATCACTTACCAATTCCTATCATTTCATCATTTCTCCTTTATTAACCGTGTCATCAGCCTCAATCATTCCCATCACCAACATAACCAGTTAACATACAACACCGATGCCAATAATCATCATGTACCAGTTCAATGCTTAGGCCCGTTATCAAAATTAGCCCCAACGATTAATATTATTTTCATTCATTATACACCTCTGCGACCGAGAGGCAACATTCACACGTTATCACCAGGCATCACAGCATCACGCATTTAACATTAACACCCATGCCAATAATCATCGCGAATACCATTAATAGTTAGCCACGTATCGCATCATTATATTTACTATATCAATTATCACACATGGAGCAGCCTCCAATGTCAAATCAACATTATCGAGCAACCGATCCATCACCATTAACCATGCCAACACACCCAGTGCCCATAATTACCATCACCATCTGACTGTTAGCCACGTCTAATCAACATTAGCCATTCCTATCATTTCATCTATCATACCGCATCTCCAATGTTAACACTCAGCATGACAGCATCACCATCATCAGCATGCATCATCCGCTATTAAGGCATTAACACCAAAGCCTATGAATCACATGACTCCGTTACTATCATTTCATCACAGTTATTGCCTCACAGCAAGTGTTGCGTCAACATCAACGGATTAATCAACACACCACCGCAATCATTATCATCATGGCAATTTACAGCGGCAACCACCCATGACCATCACAATCATTGTACTTGTTAGGTAACATTAGTTCATCTATCAACATTACTCGATATAGAAGCTACCCCAATGTCTCTAACATCCAACAAACCCCACAGTCAACAGTCAAACAGCGCCATGCTATAATGACACCATTTACGGTAGCCCACATTGGAGCAACATTACCGTATTACTATCATTTTAATCATATAAGGCACCCTTCCAATGTCAACCTCAAACACCACCATTCATTCAGCATCACCATCATACCACCATCCACTATCTCAAGCATCACTATCATCACCACCATCACTATCATACTAAGCGAATCGTGACTATCCATCACTACCAAATATATAGCATCTATATCGACCGCTTAACATCCAAAACCAGGACCCATATGTCATCATATACCATTACTATCATTGTTCATGCATATAACACCTCCAAGGAGTTCTACTCAAACATAAGCGTCCAAACACCACCCAATTCATTATCATCATGTGCAAGTTTAAATACAGACAGCCTATGGCCCATCCAACACATTTCGTGTGAACAACATTATCCTCATTAACATTTCTATCATTTGCTTATTACACACCCCAATGATCAACGATCGAAAATTCACCTCCCATCACGCGATGATCACCATTAACATCATCCACATTACCTCATGAACATGTCCATCAATTATCATTACTGTTAACGTTATCACATCGAAAAATAATTATATATATCCACGCCATGACGCTGGTAGTAGCTATCTGACCTCCTGAAGTGAGGAAGAGGTTTCATTAGCTCATCAACAGGTGGCCAAACTGGAACGGTACAAGTGGGACTTGAGACTCCCTTCTTCTATCGCAAAACATCTGCAGCTACAGGAAAAACATTGAAGCATATACCCCGAACTGATACAGAACGGGGTATGATATAATCATTCATCAAAATCACTCCTTCGACTGGCAGAGCAGCTGATAGAGACGGAACTGTTTACTTAAGAGAAGCTGAGACTCCCGACACGCTACACATTCATGCACACCGTACGCCTCACTTCCCACGCCCTATCCACCTGCACGTCAGTCAGGTTGTAACTTCCAGGGACCTTCCCCCTCCACAACAGAACAGCAGCCCACGCGCGTTGATGTACTCGTGTAGGCGCGTGATGACGTCTAGCTCATCGATGCATACTACTGTCGCTCCCTCTCAGTTGTGTTTGCCGAGCCGAGACGCGCTCGACACACCACGATCAAGGGCCGAGCGTGTGTGGTGAGCACTGGCAGGTACGAGACAGACACCCTGTTTGCTTATGGTCAGCGTGTGAGCAGCACTATCACACACAAACAATCAACCCCGCCAACTCATCACCCCTTAAATAGGCGTACACCCCCCAGCTGTCCACCCGTGATTAACAGTCTTACTCTCAATTATCAACTGCCAATAAAATTATTATTATTTATTATCACATCATCATCATTATTATTATTCTATTATAGTATTATTATTATTATTATCTTTGTTACCCATCATCAATCATTATTATTATATTATTATTATATTATTATTATTAGTTATTATTATTATATTATTAATCACCATCATCATCATCATCATATTATTATTATTATTATTATTATTAATTATTATTATCACCATCACCATCACCATCACTTCATTATTATTATTATTATTATTATGATTATCACCATATCATATTATTCATTATCTCATTATTATTATTATGCACACCCATCATCATCATCTATTACTTTATTATGATACTATTATTGTCACCTCATCATCCACGCATCATCATCATCATCATCATTCATTATAATTATTATTTTATTATCACCATCATCATCACGCATCATCCTCATTATTATTATTATTATATTATTATTATTATTATTATCACCAATCATCTCATCTATTATATACTTTTTATTATTATTACTCATTATGTCACCATCATCCTCATATCATTTCATCACATCAGTATTATTATTATATTATTTATTATTATCACCATTCATATCAATCATCATTATTATTATTATTATTATTATTATTATCACCATCACCATCATCATTTTATTATTATAGTATTATTATTATATCACCTCATCATCATCATCATCATCATCAATCATAATTATTATTATATTCATTATTCACCATCATCATCATCATCATCATCATCAATCATTCATTATTATTATTATTATTATTATTCTTGTTTTATCATCATCAATCATCATTCATCATCAATCATCATTATTATTATATTATATTACTTATTATTGTTATATTATCTATTAGTTTAGATTATTATTATTATTTATTATTATTATTATATTAATGTCACCATCATCATCATCAGTATTATTTTATTACTATTATTATTATTATATCACCATTCATCATCATCATCGTTATTATATTATTTATTATTATTATTACTATTATTGACACCATCATCATCGGCATCATCATTATTATTATTATTATTATCACAATCATCATCATCACCATTATTTTATTATTATTATGTATTACATTAATTGCACCATCATCATCGTCATCTATTATTATTATTATTATTATATTATATGTCACCATCATCATCATCATCATTATTATTATAATACTATTTATTATTACTATTAAAGGTCACCATCATCACTTCAATCATCATCATTATTATTATTATTGATATTATTATTAGTTTATTATTAGTATATTATTATTATTATAGTATGTAGGCTACAGTATGTGCCTATGAAATCCCACGTCCTCCAGAACAGACAGCGATCTCTGTTCCAATCTTGATCAGGTACTAAAAACCATAAATCTTGAAAGCATTGGTACTGGACCAACAGCCAATGGAAAAAAAAACAAAGTTCTACATTTCTACAACCAAAAGCTCCTGTACTTTGTGCAGTGGGAAAACACTAGAACCCTACACCCCCCATGGTGGAGCTAAGAGGACAGGGTTTCTAATAAAATGGCCAGGAGCTCTACTACTTCTCCTCTAGAGCTCTACTAGCTCCACAATGTGTCTATGCTCATACTCCTGACCTTAGGAAGGTGCTCCGGTATCCATTCAGAAACCACTTGACCTTCAGCATCATGCACAAGGTCCACCCCATCAACCAGCAGAGCTAGTGGTGGGCCTTCTCTGAGTTCAGACATGCGTAGATGGAATTCTGACAGCAGGGCTCTGTAAAAACACAAAAACATATAGAAGGCTGTAACATCTATGGAAATAGCTGTGGATGTTTTGAGACCACTGGAATATCTAGTACATGCTTGTAGATAGCAGTATGTCATAGCACACAGGAAGTCAGGAGGCCCACCAATAAAGTGCCAGTACTCATGCTCATGCTGGCTCCCAGGCTTTAAAGAACCCGCTTAGAACGGGTCTCCGTTTCCACTGGTATGAGAGCTGAGCGATTACATATCTGGATGTGGGCGGTCCTTAGTCCGTAAGCAAATGTCGGTGGACAGAACATAAAAACAACATGGCGGAACATGTTCTTCAAGTGTAAACTGTACGTCCTGCTTGGATGGCATATATCTCACCATCCAGAATCAACCGTTTCACCCGTTTCACCGTTTCACGGACATCAATTACACAAGACAATAGAGTTCTTGGCACAGGCACCATATAGGTGGAGAAGGGCTACGTGTGAGCTATGCTAACGTAACACTAACATAACCACACCAAGATGTCATGGCATGTTATGTCCAGACCCGTAACAGTATCCTGTTACCATTACTGATGGCACAGTGTTTGATGCCATGGTGGTCTTGTGTATCCAGACATGATCTGCTACCAAGAATACATGTCTGGGGACAGCAATCAGAACGTTTGTGCTAAATGTGGGAGGAACTCAGACTCATTGGGGTCTCAAATCGAGAGTCTAAGCCAATCCAATGCTTTGTGAAGAGATTAGAGACTTAACAACTCAGCCCAGTCATGATCTATGTATGTAAGGGTCAACCGGTGGGGTAGAAGCTTCGGTTATCTACATTAGCCTCTAGCAAACATCAGGACTAGCCAACTTGGAATTGACTCTACAGCCGTGTTCCACACCTGTAAGACATGCTGGGAGTCACGCCTCCTCAGGGTCTCAGTTTCCTCAGTTTTTGAACAAGGCAGCGTGGAGTGGCTGATGTGCCAGCTGAGTTTTTGCTAGCAGCTGTAGAATAGGAAATGACCTCACACACAGGAGCCGTGTTCTGGTCTGGGCTTATAAGTGCACCAGCCATAGCAGCCTGAAGATGAGGACAACCAAACAAAGCATAAACAAACCGAAACGAAGGCTAAATAAACAAAACAAACGTCCATTATGGATTGATAACCCAATTAATTCATCACTCAGTAAAAGCAGTTAACAGGGAACGGCCGTCTTGCCCTCTCCAGGATGCCTTCAACCAATAGCATTCCTCCTTTCTGTGGACACTCTTTAACCTTCTCTATCGCCCATGGTAAAGGAGTATCCATGCAGTGGAAATGCCGCCGCGGGCTTCCTGCTTTTGTGAGGGTCCTGGCTACATCTGTTCGCTTTTTTTGTTCCGTCGCCGCAATCTCCAATGTCATTATCAGAGTCACTTCATCATTTACGCTGTCGACAGAGCTAAACAGTACTGCCAGATGCACAAGTTGTCATACGCTGTAGCGGTATGAGAAACAGCGGACCCGCGCGGTCTCAAAGATTGTCCACCTGCCTGATCCACCACCTGGAATCTGCGCGACCGCATAGATAGTGAGACAGATTAGCTCTGCATGATTTCCGCGAAGAACTGCGACTTGCAGTATCCTACACGTCGCCTGAGCATGCTACTTAACGACCCGCAATGCGATTGATGATTGCACCGAGCTATCGAGATGGAGACAACATCTTACGCGCCAACGACGAGAAGACATTAGCTACCATTTCAATCGACGAGAGCGGCTCAATCCAATACAGGCAGATGCAGGGACGTCACGCGGATGCTAGGTGGCGTCATCTATCTATGATAGAGTGCTCTGAGAGCGCTCGATGCGCACGCACGCTCTACGTGCAGAAAAGAGTCAGTACGAGACAAGAAGCACCGCTAGACTGGCCGGCGCGCAGTGATGCTTGCCACTGTCTGAGACCACGACGCACGATATCAGCGCAAATTACGCCGTCAAGTCCTATTAAGCTAGCACGGATCTGTACCGATATAGGACGTGGCGACGCAGCCCTACGACGAGGCTCATTCGGCCCCGCCTGCTCCCTTCCAGGTTGTGACCCAGCACACAGTCAGTAGAGCCAGGAAATTTGCCCACGGAGATCCACAAAAGGAAACTCAGCCACTTCACTGAAAACTACTGCCACAATGCTAAACTGTCTAAAATGTAAATGGCGCCACATTCTGCGGAAGACACACCTGGTCCTTCCACTTAACTGGCCACTGTTATTGAGAACACACTACCTTGATTGGTCCTTCCACTAAGCTGGCCACTTTATGTAGAAACACCTACCTTGTCCTTCAGACTAACTGGCACTTATATAAGAAGGACACTACCTTGTCCGTCACACTGAACTGGTCCCACTTTATAACATAGAAACATCCTAACCTTGTCCTTCACGACCACCCGCCGACCCACTTTATTAGAGAACAGCCTACCCCTGGACGCTCCCCTAAGATCTAACTGGCCACTGTGTATTATGAAGACACGCACCTTCGCAGCCACATGTTCCTAGCGGTCCACTAATGGCCACTTTATTGAAACACCTACCTTGTCCTTCAGAACCCTAAACTGGGCGCTACTTGATTAGAGACCACAGCTACCTTGTCCATTCACTAATTGGCCAATAGCTGAAAACACCTACCTTGGGCTCCGTCACTGGCTACCAACTAGTCACTTATTAGAAACACCCACACTGTACTTCACTAACCTGGGCCACTTTATTAGAAAAACACCTCATTTGTTACTTCCACAACTGGCCACTTTATTAGAACACCCACCTTGTCCTTCCAGCCTAACTGCTGGGCAAACTTTCCTGGACACAGGACATCCTTGTACTTCCACTCAATGTCCCACTTCATCTAAACGTAGGCACTGTGTACTTCCAATCACTCGGCCACTATATAGATGCACCATACCTTGTACTTCCACTAAGGCTCGGTCCAGCTTTTATCCTAGAAACACCTCACCTTGTCCTTCCACTACAACTGGCCACTTTATTAGAACTCCCCACCGTGTACTTCCACCTAACTGAGCCACTTTACTGGAAACACCTACCTTGTCCCCTCCACTAACTGGCCCACTTTATTACAGAAACACCTACTTATGTCCTTTCCACTAACTGGGCCACACTTTATTAGGAAACACCCACCCTGTTTTTTTAAACTTCCACCTAAATGGCCACTTTACTGTGGAAACAACCACCACCTTGTCCCTTCACTAATCTGGGCCACTTTATTGGAAACACCCTCCTTGTGCTTCCACTAAACTGGCCACTTTATAGAAACACCTACCTTGTCTTTCCACTAACTACGGCCACCTGTATGGAAACACCTACTTTGTGATTTCACTAACTGGCCCACTTTATTAGAAACACCAGCTGTACTTCCACTAACTGGCCACTTATCAGAAACACCGCCCTGTCCATGCCCTATTGGGGTGTACCAGATTAGTTCATCTTGCTCGCTGTACAGTACCTGCGGTACAATCATTTCCTTCACTGGGGTTTGGTCCATTCGCAGCTCAGCAGATCCTGGCATGGGAGTGTGGGGGAGTGGCTACGTGCGGCACAAGTATAGCCAGGCACCAGCAGTGTTTGCTGACTATCACCAAGGTTATAGGTTACTGTTGTTTGAGATTGCGCCATCGCCCAAAGGTACCCAGCCAAGAGACCCGCTCTGGTGAGATCAGAATAACTGACCTCTGATGAAGACCTGGAGAAAGTGGCTAAACACAAACTGTCCTTCAACAGTCTCATCAACTCCTACACAGCAACCAATATGAAGACCAGCTAGAGACTACATAACCCACCTCTTTGAGCCATGACCTGACTTTTTCTCACTTGCTCGGACCTGTTTTTTTTCGGATCCAGTGCTTTGCGCTAGTTCGTCCATCTGTAGCCTCCTATTCAATCGCCATGACTCTCTCGACTTCGGCCGTGAAGTCCGTCGCTTTCCAGCGCGCCCAGCAGCGAATCGAGAGCCCTGAAACCCAGTTAAAGATCACATTAGTACAGCAGAACTAAACCCTAGCTACATGACACAGGTTTTACCCTGATCAGAACAAGGAACGATGCCATCACACACACATCACACACCAAATCAAATGAAACGACCCAGTTTTGGCGCCGCCCGCAGACAGACGTTTCTTGCTACACATTGCTAATTGTGTCTTTAGGCTGTGAGCTTAATGCCTCACTAATCCTGATAAACAAAAGCGCCACTACTATGTTAATGACCAAGATGTATGTGAAGGACCCTGGATCAGCATAAAAAAATCGAGCACACACACAGATGTTGAACCACTTCCAAGATAATCACCGGGCGGTAAGATCTCATTTGGGACGTACTAGGAACTTTCGGACATGGCCACAGTCACAGGGAACACCAAACCTGTGGCCCCGGGTCAGTTCACCAATCTGCTCTTAGATCTGCTGCAAGTCTAGAATCTGCCCCTTTAGCTCTGTTCAGTTACCCTCCCTTTGTCCCGCAGACCCTGGTGTCTGGCGTTCGTGAGGTGCTAAGTCAGAGAACCAGGGCCGGTGTTTGCACTCGGAACCAAAGGAACATCATAGGGTACCAACATTCGACGCCCTAACCCACACAACCGCGCATGTTTCGCACATAACCTAGCTAGACAGTGCGAAGAGGGAGGTCCGGAGTGTAGTAGTTAGCTGTAAAGCTTTGCTTGCTGTTGCTTCCAGATAGAATAGTACCTTGCTTAATCCTCTCAGAATAGCAATGACACAGATGTAACTACAGTTGATAGAAGACGCAGTAAAGAGCAGTTGGCCATCTACTGGGTGGTCGCCGCTGTTCGTCGTATCTTTACTTAAAAGCGGGACATGCTCTGGATGTTGCAACGGTTCATGCTGAAAAACCTGACAGCTGCATGGTTGAGGTTCTAAGAACTGTATGATGTCATATTGCGTATCTATGAAGAGATAAACCGCCACGGAACCTGTTCCTCCAAGTTGGTAGAATAACAGGGACCTATCAGGCTATAATTCGTGCACGGTAGAGCCACAAACAGCAGTTTGGCATGATCAAGTACGTCATAATACTAAAAAGTCCCACTCACACCACCCCTGTTCAGTATTGCTACGAGTGGATAACAGTCACAGCACCGAAGCATTACCCCTTGCTTCATCCTTCAATGTATAACCACGCCCCACTCACAGCAGTTTCTTCAGTAACTGCACTGTATAACCACCCACTCACCAGCCTTCAAACTGTTACTGTATGAACCCAAGACCCACCACAAATGCATTCAAATGGTTACTGTATAGAGACCCCACCCACTCACCCAGCCTTCAAACTGTAATTACTGAGGATAATCCAACACCGCACTCAGCAGCGTTCAAACTGCTTTACTGTAATAACCCCACCCACTCACCCGAGCATTAGACTGCGGTACTGTATAATCACACCCACTTCACACCAGCCTTCAAACGGGTACTGTATAATCACATGCCCACTCACACAGCATTTTCAAACAACTGACCCATCTCACTACACCCCCATATTGTCATGTTATAACCACAAGACCACTGATCCCTGACCTTTGCATACTGTCACTGTCCAGTATAACCACACCCACTCACCCAGCTCGTCATGACTGCACGTATAACCAACGCCACTCACTCTCAGTCTTCATACTGTCACTGCTATAAGCACACCCACTCACCAGCCTTCATAGTGAGCTGTCACTCAGATTAACTTACAAGCACAACCCACTCACATCAGCGCTCAGAACCTAGTCCCTGTATACACCACGCCTCACCACACAGTTCTTCATACTGTCACTGGTGATAACCACGAACCCTACTACACCAGCCTTCGTCATCGGTCAGTATAACACACCCACTTACCCAGCCGTCATACTGTTTAGTGACCACCGAGTGCTTGGAGAAGGCCCCAGACGAATTCATGCAAATAGCCAAGTCCTCGGTAAACACACCCAACAGGAAGTTTACATGACGCCTCTGAAGGACGCTAGTAGCATCAGGACCCCGAAGCATCGAGTTGATGAAATGGGTTTCTATGATCAAGCATTATAACAAAGCCCTCGGATTACAAACCTGCAAGTACTGGCTTAACGAGTACACTACACCATGTGAACTCACTGATAGACTGTAGATCACGTTGTGAGTTCGTGGTAGTCCGTGTGATGTCGTCATCTTGGTATACACTCTCTCTCAGTCACCGATGGACGATCCAACCGTTAGGGAAGGGTGCCATCTCAGCGATGCAGCCAGCCTATACAAGATACCAGTGCGAATTTATAGTGCCACAGACGTAAAAGTTCAGGTATCATGCAGGGAGGGAGCATTTTTGTTGCTACGTTATGTTTATCCTTATCCAACACCCTGTAGCATCTCAGATCGTCTGCCTCGGGGTTTTCTTGACACC
>JAMWET010004881.1:27500-62887 GCA_024036415.1 Prochilodus magdalenae | reverse complement strand
TCATTTTGGAGTTCAAGTCTGAACATGGCAGTCGAGGCAACACTCATGCTGTACTCGCGCACCAAAGCAAAGGTAAGCCGTGCCGCTAACGCGAGCGGCTCTAGTCATGACCCTAATGGGATAGGTCACATCTAGGGCTGCGACCATTAATGTAGTGGTGCTCATATGATGGTATACCAAGGGTGTAGGCTTGGTGGCAACACTGGTAACATTATCCCCCCTCATCCAACAACAACACACCCAAAAAGACATACGCACACGCGCACACACACACACACACACACACACGTGCACACACCTACACACACACACACACAGACAGACTGTACACACAAATGAACAGTGAGGGTGTGAGACTTATGATCCCATTTTATGTTTTTATATATATATATATATATATATATATGTGTGTGTGTGTAAATAGATGCTGTCAGAATAACTACAGAACTGTACAGGAGAGGGAAAAACATGCTTTAAATTTGAATGTAAATAAATAAATGAAACCAGAGAATAATAATATTAAAAAGAGGAAGGTAAATGATGATGATGATGACTACTGCTACTACTACTACTAATAATAATAATAATAATAATAACAACAACAACAAGAAGAAGAAGAAGAAGAAAAAGAAGAAGAGGTAAATGAATGATGAAGATGATACTACTAATAATAATAATAATAAGAGGAAGAGGAAGAACAGGAAGAGGAAGAAGAGGAAGTGAAAGAGAAAGAGAAAGAGAAAGAGAAAGAGAAAGATGAATGATGATGACAATAATACATGCATAAATGTGAATGTAAATAAATAATAAATGAATGAAAATAAATAAATGAAACCAGAGCTTAATAATATTATTAATATTAAAAAGAGGAAGATGAATGATGATGATACTACTGCTGCTACTACTACTACTACTACTACTACTAATAATAATAATAATAATAATAATATGATAAGGAAGAGGAAGATGAATGATGATGATGATGATGATAATGCATGCATAAATTTGAATGTAAATTAATAAATGAAACCAGAGCTTAATATTATTATTATTATTATTAATAATAATAATAATAATAATAAGAAGAAGAAGAAGAAGAAGAAGAAGAAGAAAAAGAAGAAGAGGTGAATGAATGGTGAATGATGATGATACTACTACTACTACTAATAATAATATTAATAATATTTATGTATTAGGACCTAAATGTGCATGTATATATGTGAATACACACGGTTTAGGTCCAATCATAATCAGTTTCACAGAATGTTCTTTGATTTTGTCCAAAAACTGGAAAATAACACAAACAGCAGCGCTATGTTAAATTCTTGGTGGTTCTTTACCGTAGTTGCATTTTTGCCACATAGAGTCGTGTGCACACGTGTGTGACTTTCTGGTAAAATGATGTATAGTTGATTCTCTATAGAAGGCATGCTAGGCACTGGACAGCACAGTGCACAGTTCTATTAATTTGTCCACCATACTGAGAAAAATAGAACTGTCTTCACGTCCTCTTATTAATGTCTTTATATGAATGCATTCTGGATCCAGGAAAGTCTTTACACAGCTCCTTACTTCGCAGTTCAGAGCATTATTACTGTTTGGCCTTGTTGAGGACGTTTGCTTGATTAGTCGTGACAATAATCACCAGATTACCTGATTACTATTATAATGGGTAGTGACAGGCCCGGTCACATCTGCATAGCCCATGTGTTCCTCTTCAGAAACATGAGCCCAGCGCAGCGCGGTACGGAGCGGAGGTGCGTTCTGAAAGACGGAAAGCGGAAAGGAGGTCCTGAGGGAGGGATCTGTTTCTTTTCCGCAGCCTCAGCTATGTCGAGTGTGTCGTAGTCCGTTAGTGGCATGACGCTACACAGGTCTGGACCACACATCAGCCAGGAACGCACAATGCTGGGTTGCTTTCTTTTTCGGGGGGACTTTGCATTTCAAAGAAACCACCGTATGTGCACACCCATAGGCAATACACATGCAAGCCTCTCTCTCTCTCACACACACACACTCTCTCTCACATATGTATATTTCGTAGTTCTGCAGGTCCAGACTGTAGTCCATCTGTTTCTCTGTATACTGTATTACCCTGTTCTTCAATGGTCAGGACCCCCACAGGACCCCCACAGAGCAGGTAGTATGTGGGTGGTGGATCATTCTCAGCACTGCAGTGACACTGACGTGGTGGTGGTGTGTTAGTGTGTGTGGTGCTGGTGTGAGTGGATCAGACACAGCAGTGCTGCTGGAGTGTTTAGACACTGTGTCCACTCACTGTCCACTCTAGTAGACACTCCTACCTTGCTGGTCCACCTTGTAGATGGACAGTCAGAGACGATAGCTTGTCTGCTGATGCACAGTGCAGTGTTGGTCATCCTCTAGTCCCTCATCAGGGGTCACAGGATGCTGCCCACAGGACTCTGCCCCACAGGACACTGCCCCACAGGACGCTGACCCACAGGACGCTGCCCCACAGGACACTGCCCCACAGGACACTGCCCACAGGACGCTGCCACACAGGACACTGCCCCACAGGACGCTGCCCCACAGGACACTGCCCCACAGGACACTGCCCACAGGACGCTGACCCACAGGACGCTGCCCCACAGGACGCTACCCACAGGACGCTGCCCCACAGGACACTGCCCCACAGGACACTGCCCACAGGACGCTGCCCCACAGGACACTGCCCCACAGGGCACTGCCCACAGGACGCTGACCCACAGGACGCTGCCCCACAGGACACTGCCCTCAGGACGCTGCCCACAGGACGCTGCCCACAGGACGCTGCCCACAGGACGCTGTTGTTCACTGGATAGTTTTGGTTGGTGGATGATTCACAGATCCACAGATCACGAAAATTCTATATAATATACCATTATATCACTAATAAGATATAAAAATGATCATATCAATATTTATATGATAATATACATGATAATAAAAATGATAATTGATCATAAATAATAATAAAAAATGTAAATAATTGCTACATGCTATGAACTATATGCCATATCATGCAGTGTACTATGCAGGTCCATTGGGGAGCTTGATATGAAAGTGTCACTGAGCCTTTAGAGCTGTGAGCCAGTGGAATGAAATATGGAAAAAAAAAGAAAAGAAAAGAAAAAAGAAAATGACTGGCACAGGAAAGGAAAAAGGGAAACGGAAGAGTGTGAAAAGAGGAATTTCCACACAAAAGCTAATCACACATAAAAAGGCGGAACACTGCTTTCAAATTGCTGCTATTACCGCGCTGCAGTCGGAGCCATATCCGCATTAGCATTTAGCGTTAGCGAGAAGGGCGTGATGGAAAAGTGTGCGTCAATGACACAGTTCAATCTCTCCTTCTCTATCTCTTTCTTTAGCTCCCCTTTCGCTCTGAATCAAAAATTACTCTCCTAATCGGCCCATCACTCTCCTGCCTATAGACTTACCTGTGCGAACACAATAGCTTGTGATTGACAGCGTTTGTGCGATAAGCCTGTGGCTAGCATAGCCATGCTAATCTGATTTAGTGCCGCTTTGCGAAGCAATTGAAATAGAGTGAGGAAAGTCAGAGGCTAAAGATGCTATCGGCTGCTAGCGGCAAACTCTAGGTAGTCATTAAGGTCGTGGTAGGCTCCTATTTTGACAATTTGGTTCACATAATGTTAGCAATAACCATAAACTTTGCTTGACCTTTGCTTCTTCGTCGTCAATGGCTGGTTCAACACTGCACCAACGAATAGACCGTGAAACTGTGTTTACGTTGTCGTCTGTGAACCCATCTGTAAAGTGAAACACCCACATACACAACACACTAAGGGGCAGTGAGCACCGGAGCGGTGGGTAGCCCTATCCAGAGTGTTTGGGGAGCAGTTGGGGGTAAGGTACAGGGTAATCGAACCAGCAACCCTCCAGTGACCAGGCTGGTTCCTTAAACTCCAGACCATGACTCCCGACTTTCCTATATACCTGTAACCAAAAGCCACTTTCCTATATACCTGTAACCAAAAGCCATTTTACTATATACCTGTAACCAAAAGTCACTTTACTATATACCTGTAACCAAAAGCCATTTTACTATATACCTGTAACTAAAGGCCATTTTACTATATACCTGTAACCAATGGCCACTTTCCTATATACACCTGGAACCAAAAGCCACTTTCCTATATACCTGTAACCAAAAGCCATTTTACTATATACCTGTAACCAAAGGCCGCTTTCCTATATACCTGTAACTAAAGGCCATTTTACTATATACCTGTAACCAATGGCCACTTTCCTATATACCTGGAACCAAAAATCACTTTACTATATACCTGGAACCAAAGGCCACTTTACTATATACCTGTAACCAATGGCCACTTTCCTATATACCTGTAACCAAAAGCCATTTTACTATATACCTGTAACCAATGGCCACTTTCCTATATACCTGTAACCAAAAGTCACTTTACTACATACCTGTAACCAAAGGCCACTTTACTATATACCTGTAACCAAAAGCCACTTTACTATATACCTGGAACCAAAAGCCACTTTCCTATATACCTGTAACCAAAAGCCATTTTACTATATACCTGTAACCAAAGGCCACTTTACTATATACCTGTAACCAAAAGCCACTTTACTATATACCTGGAACCAAAAGCCACTTTCCTATATACCTGTAACCAAAAGCCATTTTACTATATACCTGTAACCAAAGGCCGCTTTCCTATATACCTGTAACTAAAGGCCATTTTACTATATACCTGTAACCAATGGCCACTTTCCTATATACCTGGAACCAAAAGCCACTTTCCTATATACCTGTAACCAAAAGCCATTTTACTATATACCTGTAACCAAAGGCCGTTTTCCTATATACCTATAACTAAAGGCCATTTTACTATATACCTGTAACCAATGGCCACTTTCCTATATACCTGGAACCAAAAATCACTTTACTATATACCTGGAACCAAAGGCCACTTTACTATATACCTGTAACCAAAAGCCACTTTACTATATACCTGGAACCAAAAGCCACTTTCCTATATACCTGTAACCAAAAGCCATTTTACTATATACCTGTAACCAAAAGCTACTTTACTATATACCTGGAACCAAAAGCCACTTTACTATATACCTTGAACCAAAAGCCACTTTCCTATATACCTGTAACCAAAAGCCATTTTACTATATACCTGTAACCAAAGGCCGCTTTCCTATATACCTGTAACTAAAGGCCATTTTACTATATACCTGTAACCAATGGCCACTTTCCTATATACCTGGAACCAAAAATCACTTTACTATATACCTGGAACCAAAGGCCACTTTACTATATACCTGTAACTAAAGGCCATTTTACTATATACCTGTAACCAATGGCCACTTTCCTATATACCTGGAACCAAAAATCACTTTACTATATACCTGGAACCAAAGGCCACTTTACTATATACCTGTAACCAATGGCCACTTTCCTATATACCTGGAACCAAAAGTCACTTTACTACATACCTGTAACCAAAGGCCACTTTACTATATACCTGTAACCAAAAGCCACTTTACTATATACCTGGAACCAAAAATCACTTTACTATATACCTGGAACCAAAGGCCACTTTACTATATACCTGTAACTAAAGGCCATTTTACTATATATCTGTAACCAATGGCCACTTTCCTATATACCTGTAACCAAAAGTCACTTTACTATATACCTGGAACCAAACTCCACTTTACTATATACCTGTAACCAAAAGCCACGTTCCTATATACCTGCAACCAAAAGTCACTTTACTATATACCTGTAACCAAAACCACTTTACTATATACCTGTAACCAAAAGCCACTTTCCTATATACCTGTAACCAAAACCACTTTACTATATACCTGTAACCAAAAGCCACTTTACTATATACCTGTAACCAAAACCACTTTACTATATACCTGTAACTAAAGGCCACTTTACTATATACCTGTAACTAAAGGCCACTTTACTATATACCTGTAACCAAAACCACTTTACTATATACCTGTAACCAAAAGCCCCTTTCCTATATACCTGCCAGCTGAGTAAAGATTCGCTGTAAAGGAAAAACCTCATATTCCCGCTAGCAAGAATTAGCATTATGGTGGTGCATATTTTTCGATGTACACATTCTGCTGACGCAGTACGGTTCCCAGACTAAAACTGTTATGCAATGACTAGCACGGCATGTACATGATGATTACATAATGCTCCGCAATCCATTCTGCATAACGTAAAATAGAACTTTCCTTTAAGATCCCACTTAAGTGTTTCCTAAGGTAGAGTGTGTTGCACTAAAACCCTGAGGGTACCACTTAGGAGTTTCCGAAAGTGTGCTGATGTTGCGTCCACCCTAACTTTCCCCTCAACCTTAACTGTCACTTCCCTTAGGATAATTTAAGGGAAGGAAATAACACCCGTAGAGGAGCTGAAGACATGGCTGTGTTCAGGAGGTGTTTGAAAGGAGAACCTCCTGCTGGACTGAGAACAGTACCAACCAAAGCTATCCAACCTAAAGTGGCCCGTGGGCAGCGCCCTGTGGGCAGCATCCTGTGGGCAGCGTCCTGTACCCACTGATGCAGGACTAGAGGATGACCAACACTGTACTGTGCAGTAGCAGACGAGCTATCATCTCTGACCATCTACAAGGTGGACCAGCAAGGTAGGAGTGTCTAATAGAGTGGACAGTGAGTGGACACAGTGTCTAAACACTCCAGCAGCACTGCTGTGTCTGATCCACTCACACCAGCACCACACACACTAGCACACTAACAAATGGACTACAGTGTGCACCTGTAGAACTACAGAGTGCTCCTATATGGTCAGTGGAGCGGCGAGTGTAGATACAAGGCCTCTGATTAACGCTGTAGTTGAACTGAGCTAAAACCCGCCTCTTTTGTCAGGAAATGGACTGAGTGACAGGCAAAACAGCCAATCACAAAGTGAAACCATTAAAAATGCATCCAGGAAGCCATATGTGTCAAGTGTATTAAAAATGTTCATGACACGTTTTCAAAGGCGTGTTTTCACCTAAAGTGGGAAACACGCTGTATGTTTATGTCCTCTGTGTCGGTTGTGGTTGTAAAATAAGCAGCTAATATTTCATCTTGGCAGGACGAATGCCGCGTTCACATGTATCCCTTGACAAAAAGCCATCCCGCACCTCATAGCGGTGCACAGCCGCCTCCAGCACGGTGACAGCATCACTGGGGAGAATGGATGATTATCAGGGAAGAGCTTAATCGGGGGTAGATTGTCTGTTTCAGGTGGAGAAAGGCAGGAGGAGGAGGCTTCAGTGCACTGGAATTCAACAACCAGATGTTTGGTGGCCATCGCTCCCAAAAGAAGTCAGCATCCGGGTTATTCCATCATTGTGGTCAAAGACATACGCTGGGAAAATTGAGGTGTAGACCTAGAGACCTCCACTCACTACTGCAGTCTCCGGAATTTAGCATCTTGCCGTGGAGCTCCACTTAATACAATGGAGTATCCAGTTTGACAATATCTGAAGCTTTAGGTGTTTTATGCGAGCAGGTAGTCAGTAAACATAGTACCATGTCCTCATCTCATTTTAGGTTGGAGCAGCTTTACAGCTCTTGGAGTTCTATGACAGTGATCGTGAGCATCATTATACAGAGAATTTAAAGTTATCTAAGTAAATATTATTAAAAAAAAAAAAAAAAAAATGGCCAAAAAAATAACTATTATATATTTATATTTTTTAAAATATAATTATTTTTAAATATAATTTAAAAATAATTTTAAATATATATTTAATATATATATTTAAATATATTTTTAAATATAATAAAAAAAAAAATAATATACAGATTTTTGTTAGATGGAATTCAGATTCATTTATGATGGTGTGGACAGAAACAATAAAAAAAAAAAAGAATAAAAATAAAAAATCACGTCTGATTTGCAAAAGATGGAAAACCATTGTGGCCAAATGCTTAGTCCTAGCACACATCATAGCATTACCATAGAGATGTTCTTTTTTGGTTTTTGACTAAGTCATGACATTCATGGCTCAGAAATGGAGGCCTACATCTAGGACCTGGTTCCGACTGGTAGATTGTATCCAGACTGATTTTTGATAGAAAAACAACATGTGAAATTCAACTTCCAAAAAGGTAGGATATCGTTGTAGCTAAATTTCTAGCCCTAGCATAAAGTTCTTTTCTTGCTTTTAATCAAGTTGTGACATTTATGGCCAGAATTAATCACCTACCTTTAAGACCTTGGTCAGATGTTTTGGTAGACTGAATCCAGATAGATTTTTGATAATCTGGACAGCAAGAAAACACATGAAATCCCATTTGGAAATGGTGTGTAATCATCGTGACTACATGCCTAGTCCTAGCATAGCGTTCTTTTCTTGCTTTTGGCCAAGTTTTGACATTCATGGCCAGAGATGAAGGCCTAGTTCCAAGACCTTGCTAAGACTGGAAGATCGGTAGAATGTATCCAGATTTATTTCTGATAGTCTGGCAGAAAAAAAAACACAAGGTGTGTTCTTAATGGTCTACCTCTAAAACCTTGTTCAGTTTTTTGGTAGACTGAATTCAGACTGATTTCTAATCATCTGGACAGCAATAAAACACATGACATCTCGTTTACAAACGACCATTGTGGTTAAATGCTTAGTTTTAGCATTAGCTAGCCTTATCATTGAGTTGATGGCCAAGTTATGGCCAGAATTGAAAGCCTAGCTCTAAGGCCTTTTTTAGAGTCACCACCCAGGTATGTTTTTTTTTCTGACGTATCCAGGTTGTGTACCGATTGAGTTTTGATGGTCTGGTGAGCAAAACTTTGGATTTTTGCAGATCAGGTCCAAACCACATTTGGATAAGGTTTGAAACGTCATGCCAGTCAGATTTTCACAGATGTGTCTCTGTAAATGGATCCTCTGGCAACTCGAATTGGATTTCAGGGTGTCTTTTTTATCATTGGCCATGCAACAACCAAGGGCTACGTCTATCAAAATGATGGATATGCTGGCATGTTACTGACGCCTACATCTTTACCACAGGAATCCATGTGATGTTGGGACACATGGATCCAGTCTATTCAATACAAATCCCACTGCAGACCACTGTCGTCTCAAAAGATCCGATCTGAGGAGCAATTCCAATCTGCTTGGTTTGCCACTGGACTTGGAGTGTGCCATCATGTAGCAGCAGGAACAGAACGAAGTAAGCCAAAGGCTGAGATGCTATCTCCCAGTGGGAAGCTATGCAGCCATGAAGCTGTAGCTACATCCATTTTTGGCAATTCCATCCATTCGGTTTGGGTACCACCGGCTAGGGCGTCCGTTCATCATCATGCTAATATTTACATACAGGATCTGATGTAATATAGACATCGCTATGACTTATCCTCTCTTTCTTTCTCGCTCGCTCATGTTCCTGCCTCTGATGGAGTCTTGCTGTCTCTCCAGTGACTCGGTGCCTGTTCTGTTGAATAAGAAAGATATCATCTCGGCTCTGGGAGAGAATCTGCGCGCCTATGTGTGTGCGAGAGATGAGATAAAGAGTGAGAATGAGCTCTTATTGCTCACAGCTGCTATTCTGGAGAGCGATTTGAGCTCCCAGCTGAGAGCTTGATCATGATGAACAAACGCTAGAGAAAGAGAGGCAGATGATAAATGCGGCTATACACGGGGGACCATCTACGGCCCACTTAATTACACACATACAGAGAGCGAAAGAGAGGCCGAGAGACTCGGGGAGATTGGCTAACAAGTGTGGCTTCATTAGAGAGAAAGAGGTTTTGATGGGAGGACGGGGACGAGCGAGAGAGAAAGACGATGAGGAATCAGGGAAATGGACACGATCTACCGAGGTGTCCAAGCTCTTCATCTGAATGCCATCTTGTTGGAGCTGCCCTACTTTCGCAGCTGTCCCAGCATCCACTGTTCTGGAAAACTCTTTTCACAAGACTCCGGAGTGCGTCTGTGGGAACTGTGGCGTTTCAGTCAAAAGAGCATTTGTGGGGTCAGGCTTGGATGTTGGAACGAGAGGGCTTGGCTTCCAATCAGCATTCCAGTTCATCCCAATGGTGTTGTGGTCAGGGCTCGGCGTGGACCTCTGGAGTTCCTCTGCACTAAAGTCATCCAAGCATGTCTTTATGGAGCTGGTTTGCAGGAGAGGTTCTTCCCCAGTCTGGAGGAAGCTGGAAGTATGTAATTGTCTAAAACGTCTTTGAGACGTTTACCTAAGACTGCTTATTCTCCGATTTGGGTACGTTTGGTTCAGTGTGATCACTGTGTTCAAATCCAGAAACGGTCCAAGAGAACCGATCACTGGTACTTTGGAAATCCATGGTCTGGGATTCCATGTCTGGGGTTGAGTGTTCATTAGTTCATTTTGGAACATGACTGTTCGTTACTTATTATGTTACTTCGCTTTCAACCGATGTGATTTGGGTATATAGGATCCCTTATATTTGCTGCTTGAGTGCTGATTTCCGGGGAAATATTCAAAACCAGCTAACGTGTGAAGCTAATGCCTACCAATCTGAGAAACTGGATGCTGAAAAGGCACATATGGAATTACACCATTGACCCAACAAGCCCAGAATCAGTCCTGGGTGCAAACTCAAGGGACTGCCTTTCACCATGGTTCATCACTCCAGAGAACTTGTTTCCATTGGTTCTAGAGTTCGGTAGTGGTGCATTGCACCATTCCAGTCGAAGCCCGATATAGCACATAGTGATCGTAGGGTTGGAATAGAGCTCCCAGCATGCAGTTCCCGTGCTGATGTTGCATCCAAATGTGGTTAAATGAGTGGCTGAGCATTTGGGCATGGCCAAAGACCATAGTGTGAAGGAAGTAGCTGAATCTGCAGGTGTATGGAAGCGTATGGTCTTACGGGTCTACCAGCAGTGGCTTAAATCCCAGTCTACTTGGAATTTTCCTTGGCATTCTGCCAGGGAAGGCATCGACCAAATCTAACCCAACTGACCAATTCTTTGATGGAGGAGTGTCTGAACACTGATGTGGCTACATCCAGAATACATAGAGAACCTTCATATTTACATATGTACGTACATCTACATAGACTCCACCTCCACAAACCTGAAAGGGTGCCCATGCACATGTCAGCACGCAGCCCATGTGTGGCTGTGTTCGGTGATGACAGGGCAACCGGCACTTGAACCTAACAAGCCAGATGATGAGAGCGAGGCGCACACATGTGAGCACACACAATCCAAGACAGAGACAGAAAGAGAATCTCTCTAAAGCAGCACGTCATCACATCTGCCGCTCCATCTCTTCCAGCCGGCTTTATTTACTCCCTATTCACAGCGCCAGCGAGAAAAGGAGTGGATGAAAGATAGGACGGGGGCGTCAGAGATATAGAAAGAGAGAGAGGGGAGAGCGAGAGAAGCGAGAGAAGCGAGAGAAGCGAGACTTCAGAGGAAGCGTGTGAATGCGGGAAGCTATTTTCTACGATATGCGATGTTCTCAGACAGGCTCTAGTGTGCTTAGACTCAACGTTGCCAAAACCAGCGGCTTTGCGCACTCGCACATTTGGAAGAATTGTTTCTGACACGCTGTCACTGTAACACTGGGACGACTACACTCTGGCTTGTCGAGATACAGCGCCGTTGTCGCTTTCAATTAGAGCCGTCGTTTAAAGGCCGCGCTTACGCTGATGTCACGGATTACCAGGCCTGTTTCTTGTAAACGCTGTGCATTAAAGGCGATCACGACGGAGACTCCCGTCCTCAAACGCGTCTATGGCCTGCTGTCATTAACATACCCGAATAATTAAGATGCAAATACCTTGAAATACTTATGTAAATGAGCTGCATTTTCATTTGTTCATCTTTCATACACTGCTACTTACTGCTTATGTAAAGAAGGCATACCTTGCATACATATATGCTAATCATTAAAAGAATAGCTACACCCAGAAGGAATCAACCGACTGGAATGAAACTTGGTGGGTAGGTTTGTCATTGGGAGACGTGCAAATGATTCAAGTTTCACACTCGGCCGTGCATGTGATGTAAGCAAGGACGAGCCTTATCGCTGTACCCTGACTGACCCAACAGCCACCATTGTGGACATTCAGCGAGCAGTGATGCCTCTATAAGTCATCAAGTTAGTGTCAGCACCATTGGGTACATGCACACAGACCGTTATGACGACTGCCCTTAACACCACGTCAACATCACCAAAGACTGCAGTGGTGTCATGCCAGACTGTCATGGAGTGACTCAGAATGGCAGCGGGTCATCTTCAGTGACGAGTCCCGCTCTAGTCTTGGTGGAGACGACCAATGAATCCGTGTGTGGAGGCACCGTGGTCAGCACCAAGATGAACGGTTTGTTGTCATGGGTCAAAAGGCCTGGTCACTCCATCTCCACCGCTACTGTACCATCTGCAGGAGCTGTGTGAGGACATTCAAGTTGCATGTAACTGATTAACTCAGGATTCCATTAGGAACCTCTACAGCTCCATACCGAGACGTCTGGCGTGTTGGGTTAGGCAACATGGCGGCCCAACGCCAAACTGAGAGACAGACTTCTGTATGTGTAGCTCAATAAATATTGATCATATCTTCCTTCCCAACACCACCGCAATCCCACACTTGCTTCTGGGTGCAGCTATTCTTTTGATGATGAGTGGATAATGTAAAAAAATAGGATTGCAAAACTGGAGTAGATTGCTGGCTGTGCTGCATTACTTTCACAGTAGTTCACTAAATCATATTAACATTACAGCAAATGGACCACAAGATTACTGTGATTTCTCTGGACCCAGAACCGCTTGCCCTGTGAATCTGGTACATTTGGTCAAGGGTGAAAGCTGTGTTCCAGCTGGGAAGGAGTCCAGAGAGCCGGTGAAATCAGTGGTCAGGGGTTCACTTCCACAGCATGTAGGCAAGGTTCCCATTCCCAGTCCAAAGTATGGTTCCGTGTTCTTGGTTCATTGTCTAATGTGGTTGTTTCTCATTTGAACATAGCAGCTGCTGTTTACACGCTGCGGAAATTTCTTGATGAATGGACCAACAGAAATGGCCAAATGTCACTTGGTAAAGAGTCTGGTTCCAGTGACTTCCATTATAATTCAATCAGGTGTCTGGCCTCTCCTGTAAAGCTGCCATATTGGGACATTTGCTTTTCTTTGGACAGCCACCGCATGGATCAATCTAGTGAACTGCTGCTTAGGTACAGTTCAGAGAACAGGAGAAAAAAAGACTTAGCTTCGACAGGCTCTAAAGTGTAATTGTGCCTGAACATTTTGTTATTATCAAAACAACTTTAAACTATAACCATCTTTTCTGGCATTGACAAATTTAGAGCTCAAAAATCTAGCCAGTAAATGATTGCACCCAGAAGGAGGTGTGGGAGTGCGGTGCTGTTGGGAAGGAAGATAAAGGTGACCAGGATCAATAACTGATGATAAATTTAGACTGATATGATCAATATTTATTGAGCTACACATACAGCAGTGGCGCCACTGTGTATGGCGTCGGGCCGCCATGTTGGATAACCAAACATGCCAGGCAACTCAGCATGGAGCTGTAGAGGTTCCTAATGGTGTCCTGTGATGTTGTCTTTTGGTGACGTTGATGTGGTGTTAAGGACAGTTGTCATCATGCTCTGCGTACATGTAGTCCAGTGCAGTCGTGTGCCACCGGTTCTGGCGTTAACCGGTTGACTCATGGAGGACATATTGGGTCACTCCACTCATGTTGGACTATCTGTTGGTTCTCTCTCTTTGGTTTGCGTAGGTCTCTTAGCTCCTTCATGAAACTAACACCTCCACAAGCACAATAACAGCTGGGATTGGATTGGGCATGGACTGGTCAATGCTCAGGCTCTCTTGCATCAAAGAATTGGTCAGTTGGGCCAGATTTGGTGGATGCCTACCCTGGTACAATTCCGAGGAGAATTCCCTGTAGACTGGGATTTTAGCCACTGCTGGTAGACCCGTATGACCGTACCCTTCCATACACCTGCAGATTCAGCTTCTTCCTTCACACTATGGTCTTTGGCCACGCCCACATGCAGTCACTCCTTTTAGCCAATCATTAACATCTGCTCTGGAGCCATTTTCCACACATGGAACGAGACATTCCCTGCACTGTACCACCTCTTCCCAATCTATGGCTCCCGTCACTCACACCCCGCAGGGATTTATAGCCCATCATCATCGTGTAGCGCCATCTGCAGGAGCCTGAAGTTTCTTACTAACACCTTACTACCAACTCAACACAGACTCAGCATTAAAAGACTCAATCCTCGATTCAGGCTCTCCCTTAAATAAGTGGAGACTTGACTCAGAATTACCCTTAAATTATTTGCAACTGAACACTGCCTCAGCCATAAAAGACTCAAGACTCTGACTTAAGACTTGACTCAGATTGCCCTTAAATGACTTGGGCCTTGATTCAGACTCACCTTTAAATGACTAAACATGGACTCAACCTTAATCTGCAGGAACCTGAAGGTACTACCACCATTTCTGTCTCATAAATGCCTCGGGTTTATATAAATATATGTATTTTTATATATATATATGTATATATATATATATATATATATACACACACACCTTTAAAACTATCCTCAGTCATTGGTACACTGGTACACCTTGTCTTTGGTGCATAATGCGCACACCGTGTTGCATACTCAATTGCACCCGAGATATCATTAGTTTGCTAATGAGCATCATCAATCAAATTGTTGTCCACTAAGGTATCTGCAAAGGGATCTGATTGACTCATCAGTTTTGATGGAAACTGTCAGCATTCAGTGTAGTGAGATGGCAGTTTATCGAGTCGCTCAATGTCCTGAGTAGAATAACGCGAACTGTTAAAGCTGCATGCAAAACAATGATATGTTCATGATCCCTATATTTCACTGCATACACTCACAATCAGTTAATTTCTCTATATCACATACATTCTGCAGTGAGTGTTACGAACCATTCGACCTGTTAAAGAAAGCCAGGCAAACTTTTAGCTACAGCAAGAAAAGTTGGTAATGCTGATGAACAGACAGCTATGAGACGAATCCATAGATGAAAGGCATGTGGCAGTTTGTTCTAGGTTCCTGTTGCATGTTCAGCGACTTATTATTTTACTCAGGCTTGCCTCTAAATGACTCGACTTGGACTCGTTTCTTAAATGAATTGAGACTCAATTTGACCTTAGCTTTACATGCATCAGGACTCAACAAAGCCTCAGTCACGACTCAAACCGGCTTATAAATGACTCACAACTCAACTAAGACACCGCTTAAGTGACTCACGACTCATTTCTGACTCATCTTTCAGTACCTCGCGACTCAACATCGACGGGCATTTAAAGGATTAATAATCTCTACTCAAGCCGGGACTCACCTTGAATAGGATCGCAATGTAGCTTAGACTCCTGAATCTTACTCATGGCTTGAACTCAAACTGGCCCTTAACTGACTTATGACTCAACACAGACTTACCCTTAAATAGGTCATGACGTAACTCAGATTCAGCCTTACATGACTTGCAACTGAACTTGAACTCACCTAAAATGATTCCTGACTCTATTTACACTGGACCATAAATGACTCAAGACTTGACCTAGACACACCCTCAAATGAGTTGAGACTTGACTCGGACTCAGACTTAAATGACTCGCCACTTGACTCACACTAAACTCAGCCTTAAAAGACTCAAGACTCAACTCTGATTTATCTTTAAATGACTTGCGCCTCAAAGCGGACTCACCATTAAAGGACTCAAGACTCAACTCAGACTCACCTGTAAATGACTTGACTCTAACACACCATTAAGTGACTCGAGACTTGATTCGGAATCACCCTTAACACAAACTTATCCATAAGCAACTCGCCACTCAACATGGACTTGAATGACTCTGACTCAGCCGTGAATGACTTGACTGAGACTCATTCCCAATACACCTGCAATTTGACTTGAACTGGCTTCAATAGACTTGACTCGGGCTAACACTTAAATGACTCACAACCACTTCATACCTCTGAAGCAGTAACTGGTATATAACTGATATTAAAATCTTATTTATTTATTAATTTAACATGACAGCAACAAACAGAATTCAAGTAGCCAGGACTCGGTGTGAGGGACTCTATGGAAAGGTCAAGCCAACATAAATCGATATCAAAGAAAACATTGTTTTTCTATGACAGCAGTGTGAGTGTATATTGGTTGATATTGCTGTGGTATGAAAGCATATGGATCCATATTGCAGGGATTACCGTCACCCTTATAGATGATGACTCACAGCTTTGCACACAATTAAATCTTTTCTAATAAACAACTCAACTGGTACATCAGGTTAATACCCACAATATTGCACACTGGGGGGTGGGGGGGTTAGCGAAGCTGGATAACCAGGCCAGACCTGCAGCTGTCATTTACAGTTTGGGGTGGTCCAGTGTGGAGTGGGATGGAGCTATTGAGCCATTAGGAGGAATGGGCTCTGGACTCTAGAGATCAGTATTAGATTAATATGAATAACACAGGGTGACTGTATCAATGCTAATGCTTGTCAAGCTAACAATACGGAATCTTGCCTTATGCCAGAGCCTGTGGAAGGAAGCTGGGGACATTCCATCACCCACAACTCTGTCTGAACTGACTTATAAATGACTTGACTTGGCTTGACTCAGATTCACTTTGAAATGACTCTTGACTTGCCTCTAATTGATTTGCTACTCAACATAAACTGGGTCTTGAATGACTTATGACATAACTCAAACTCACCCTTAAGTGACTTGCATCTAATGCAGACCTGCTTTTCAATCACCCATAGCTCAATCTTAACTGGGCCTTAAGTGCCTCAGACTCGCCCCAAATGACTTACTACTTGTATGCTGTTTAGATTTGCATTTCAATCACTCCTCACTTAACCTGGGCCTTAAAAGACTTCTAAGTCAACTCAACCTAGGTCTTAAATGGCTCCTGACTCCATACTTACTCCTAAATGACTCATGACTTAACCTAGGCCTTAAATGAGTCATGACTCAACTCAACCCAGGCTTTAAATTACCCACAACTTGACTCAGGCTCCTCCCAAAATGACGTACTATGCTGTTTAGATTTGCATTTCAATCACTCCTCACTTAACCTGGGCCTTAAAAGACTTCTAAGTCAACTCAACCTAGGTCTTAAATGGCTCCTGACTCCATACTCACTCCTAAATGACTCATGACTTATCTTAACCTGGGCCTTAAATGACTTTACAAAGGAGTCAGTATTTATAGCCCCATCATCCATCATGTAGAGCGCCATCTGCAGGAGTTATACCACCCTAAACACGCAAGGTGACTCAACTTAAACTGGGCCTTAAATTACCCACAACCTGACTCAGACTCACTCCTAAATTATTCCTGACTCAACACAACACTTACCCCTAATGACTCATGACTCAACTCAACCTGGACTTTAAATGAATCGCGTCTCAACTCAACCCAGGCTTTAAATTACCCACAACTTGACTCAGACTCACTCTTATATGACTCCGGACTCAACGCACACATACCCCTAAATGACTCGTGCCTTAACCTGGGCCTTAAATGAGTCATGACTCAACTCAACCCAGGCTTTAAATTACCCACAACTTGACTCAGACTCACTCTTAAATGACTCCGGACTCAACGCACACTTACCCCTAAATGAGTCATGAGTTATCTTAACCTAGACTTTAAATGAATTGTGACTCAACTCAACCAGGGCCTTAAATGACTCAGACTCACCCTTAATTGACACTTTTAAATTATTATTATTATTATTAAATTACTAAGGAGCCAGTATTTATAGCCTCATCATCCATCATGTGGAGCACCATCTGCAGGAACGATAGCACCCTAAACATGCAGGGTGACTCAACTTAAACTAGGCCTTAAATTACCCACAACCTGACTCAGACTCACTCTTAAATGACTCCTGACTCAACACAACACTTACCCCTAATGACTCATGACTTAACCTGGACTTTAAATGAATTGCGTCTCAACTCAACCCAGGCCTTAAATTACCCACAACTTGACTCAGACTCACTCTTATATGACTCCGGACTCAACGCACACATACCCCTAAATGAGTCATGAGTTATCTTAACCTAGACTTTAAATGAATTGTGACTCAACTCAACCAGGGCCTTAAATGACTCAGACTCACCCTTAATTGACACTTTTAAATTATTATTATTATTATTAAATTACTAAGGAGCCAGTATTTATAGCCTCATCATCCACCATGTGGAGCACCATCTGCAGGAACGATACCACCCTAAACATGCAGGGTGACCCACAACCTGACTCAGACTGACTCTTAAATGACTCCTGACTCAACACACAGTTACCCCTAATGACTCATGACTCAACTCAACCTGGGACTTAAATGCCTCAGACTCACCCTTAACTGACTCCCTTAAATGGCTTTATAAAGGCACCAGTATATAGCCCCATCATCCATCATGTGCAGCGCCACCTGCAGGGGCTGTACCACTCGTGTTTTGCCCAGTGGGCTTACATAAAAGCCTTAAAAGTGGGGCTGATTTTATTGTCTGCTGGATTTCCATAGTTCTAGGTTCCAGTGGCCCCAGGTCCAGGCCCTTTACTCTGTAGCATGAATGCTACACTTTATGCAGTCACTCCATCACCACTCGTTATGTTTGTTATGTTTGAATCATTACTTTCTCCGGACAATTTTCACAAATAGGGCTCCGCTGAAGTGACCTTTTTCTATGGCCAAGCACTTCATTTTGACCACTTAGCAGCAGCCCTCCACCAGCAGTAACAGGAATTTAACCTCCGACTCTTTCTTTCTCGCCGTTCTTCGCCTCCATTCGCCGCAATTATAAATCACAGCACAGGCCTGTAATCATCATCTGAATGCAGCAGCCATGGAGACAGGTTAGAACCGACGCCGAGCTGGAAATGGCAGCTTCTGCTACGTTCCGCGGCTCCAAGCAGATGTTTGGAAGTAGAAATTTGATTACGGGGAGCGTGCTTAGATGTGCCGACCTCCAGCCGGAAGGTCAGGCTCGCTGCGGAACGGGCACAGGCGGGTAGAAATTAGCCGAAAATAAAGGAACTGGGGGGGACGAGTAATAATTAATGGCCGCGGTTAATGAGTTTTGCGAAAGCGGTGGCAAGCCAAGGTCAGGATGCGATTATGGGGCTATGAGGCTGAACCGGAAAGCAGAGAGAGTGCGAGAGAGTGTTTTTCTTTCTTTTCTTCTTTTTTTTTCTGAGATGAAATCTACAGATTAAGCTCTAAAATAACCACAGTATAACGGAGCTCTGCTGTAGACACTGTGCTTCTGATGGAATGAGATGACAAAGTTGATACGGAGACATGTCTTCCAGCTATCAAGATGAAGAAATACTGGAACCACGGGATCACTTGTCAGAAATGCTCTGTTCTTTTTCCTCCCACTTGAAAAACAACACAGTAGGCCTATTTATAATTCCCCTGACTGTAGGTCCGCGGAGTGTTTTGGAAGGATACTGTATAACAGTCTGATCCTGTATATCAGTATAAAGGACCAAAGCAGTAGAGCTTGTAATACCAATAGCTACAGTAGAAGAAAGCGGAGTACCAGTAGTAGTAACAGTAGCATCACCAGTAGTAGCAGTACTAACTCAATAGTAGCATCAGTGATGACCTGCACTAGTACCAGCACTAATAGCAGCCCCCGTAGTAAAAGTAGTACTAGCAGAAGTTGTAGAACTAGAATGAGAGACAGATAGTGACAGTAGCAGGGCTAGTAGTACTAACAGAAGTACTAGTGGTACCCTGGTGGTATTGATAACTCGAGTAAAAGCAGCAGTGGAAGTGATAGAGCTAGCAGCAGTGGTAGCAGTACTAGAAGAAGTAATAGTGGTGTTAATAACAGCACTAGTAGTAGTATCAGCAGGAATAGCAGTGGTATTAAGAGTACTGAATACTAGCACCAGTATGAATACTAGCAGTGACATCAGTAGTAGTCAGTAGGAATAGTAGTAGTTGTACTAATGGCAGCAGCAGAAGAACTAGTACGAGTTATAGTAGTATTAATTGCCCTATATGTAACAGTAGCAGCAGTACAAGTTATTGTGGGATTACAAGTAAATGAGTATCAATCGTGGCAAAAGTAGTAGTAGAAGTAGTAGTAGTAGTAGTAGTAGTAGTAGTATTAACCACACCAGTAGTAGCATCAGCAGTTCTAGCAGGAGCAATGGCATTAACAGTAATTTGAGTACTACAGCAGTAGTAGCTGTAGTAGCAATAGTGCAATAGTACAAGCAGCAGCAGAGGAACTAGTAGAAGTAATAGTAGTATTAATAGCTCTAAAAATAGCAGCAGTACAAGTACCAGTGGTACTAACAGTAATATTAGTACTACTAGTGGCAAAAGTAGGTGTAGTAGTAGTTCTAGTTCAGTAAATGTAGTGTTCATAGCACTATTACCAGGAGTAGTAATAAACGTAGTAGCAATAGTAATAGCAGTAGCAGTACTACTAATAAAAAGAGGAGGGGCCACGACAGTAGTAGTTGCAATGATACAAGTAATAGTACTAACAGAAGCAGTAGTGTAGTGGCACCAGCAGTACTAGTAGTACCTGTAGCAGTAACAGTAGTGTTAATAGCAGTACTAGTAGTAGCAGGAATAGTAATAGCAGTAGCAGTACTACTTATAAAATGAGGAGGGGTAGCGACAGTAGTAGATGCAATAGTAATAGTACTACTAGTGGTACTAGTGGTAGTACCTGTCGCAGTAACAGTAGTGTTAATAGCAGTACTAGCTGTAGCAGTTTTAGTAACAGCAGTACTTCAAGGTACCAGCAGTAATAGGGGTTACTAGTAGAAGCAGCAGCAGCCGTTGCAGTAGCTCTAGTAGCCAGTGCGCTTGAAAAAAGAAAGAAAGAAAAAAAAAGTGTTTTAATACGACAGCTACAACACGCAGGATGGAACAGATGTCCTATACATCGTCCTACATATGGCTATATTAAGGAGCATGGTTGCAGTGAGTGAGCCACTAATCTCTCCATCCTCCATTTCCTGTATGATCACAGACTGCACAAGGGTACAAGAACGAGAGCCAAGATGAATGAAACGGGGGATAAAAGGTGTTTCGGGAGATCAGGGAGCTAGCTGTGCTCCTGTGGTACATTTCTTGGTCATGGCCTTTCTTCCCCAAGAGCTCCTGTAATGATGGATTCCTCCAGTTTAAGCACTGGCCATGTTTACATGCAAACGAGCGTCATGTGAGATAAGCAGGCGGATCAGATCACAGCCGCGTCTTTTAGCTTTGTAATATGCGGATTTCAGAAACTTCCATCTGTGTTGAATGCGCGACATGGTTGGTGTAAAGCCTGAGCCTCATATTTCTCTCTGAACAGCTCGCTATGATGAGATTTCGGAGGATTTTGAAGTCTTTAAAATTCTGAAGCATAAACTTCATCTCTTCTGCCAGACAGGCTTTTGCTTACATCACATTGGACACGTTGATCTTCCGCTATCACCCAAATGCAAATCCACAGAATATGCTTAAACATTTAGATTGGGAATGTCATAAAATCTAATAGCAAAAGTATCGTAAAATAATAAGTGTGTTTACATGAACTTTATAAAACCAGTTTTCCGAGCATCCAGAATCAGATAATGGGAAACTCTGGTTCAACACGGGTCAGTCTGTACTCTGATTTCTACTTTGAACCAGCCAATAAACCCACCGAATAAGATGTGGTGTAAACATAATGTAAAACTGAAACTTCATGTTGCATCTGTACTTGGTTATATAAACATGTATAGTTTAGAAGATGAGGAATATTTAAATCTTTCATTCCACCAAGTGTATAGTTTTAGCATCCCTCCAATATTGCCATCTCACAAAGTTATTTCCCATGCTCTGTTTTCGCACATGCGCAGACTGAGGAAAGAAATCAGAGTAAGGGTCTACATGCATGGAGAAATTTGAATACTGACTGTAAGGCGTAACAAACTGGGTTTGACACACGCAGAGATAGAATTATTACACAGGTTGGTGGTGAAGCTCAACAACAGGATCAGGGCAAACATAGCAGAGGGGTAAGACAGAGTCAAAAACCCGAAGTACAGGCAGACGTCAAAGCCAGGCAAACAAGCCAATCAGCAACCAAAAACAAAGAGAAGAACCAGAAGGGAAAACCATGCAACAGAAAAGAATCAAAACCAGTGTAGGGAACAGGATAAACGACAGGGAGAGCGCTCAGGGTGGCAATAGTTCGCAATGAGAGATAACCAGGGGTGTATCAACAAACAGACTAATTGAAAAGAGGATGATAATCTGGAAAACGGGATGTGATTGGGAGATGGTGGACACGTGACAGTGATATCATCGGGTGGTGGGTTATGGGAAACGGAGTCTGGGAATGAGGAGGTGGTACTGAGTGACATGGAGCTAATATCCAATTCTCTTTATCAAACCTCTTTATAGGCCTTGATCTGATCTGAACTGGAGTATGTTGTTTACTGTACATGAGCACTTAAATGATCAGATACCTGCAGAAATCTGATAATGAGCAGATTATTAAGTGCATGGGAACGCACACAAGAGTGCCAGGCAGTATTCAGAACCATGTCATGTAAAAACTTTCAGTGAGGGAACTTTAGTCAAGACAGAAACAGACTAAAGACCTCTGTTTCTGCCTTCATGGTTCATGTGTTATTAATTATTAGCTTAATAAACGATGTATGCAAAAATAGAAGATTAAAATTAGAATATTATATCTGTTGTTTCACCCAGCATATACAGGGGTTGGACAATGAAACTGAAACACCTGTCATTTTAGTGTGGGAGGTCTCATGGCTAAATTGGACCAGCCTGGTGGCCAATCTTCATTAATTGCACCAGTAAGAGCAGAGTGTGAAGGTTCAGTTAGCAGGTAAGAGCACAGTTCTGCTCAAAATACTGCACTGCACACAACATTATGGGTGACATACCAGAGATAAATTGTTGGTGCACGTCTTGCTGGCGCATCTGTGACCAAGACAGCAAGTCTTTGTGATGTATCAAGAGCCACGGTATCCAGGGTAATGTCAGCATACCACCAAGAAGGACGAACCTCCACCAGCATCACGTAGTGACCTGGCCACTATCCTGCAAGAAGAATGGCTTAAAATCCCTCTGACCACTGTGCAGGACTTGTATACGTCATTCCCAAGACCAACTGACGCTGTATTGGCCGCAAAAGGAGGCCCTACACCATACTAATAAATGATTGTGGTCTAAAACCAGGTGTTTCAGTTTCATTGTCCAACCCCTGTAGTTTAAGCGTCGCTCCACATTGGTGATTTATTGCCATGTCATGGTTATAGTTACTTCGGGAGCTCTGTTTTCAGCTGAGAAATAGGAAAGGAATCAGAGTAAGGGTCTACATGCATGGAGAATCCTGATCACTGAGCTGAAATTGACTTGTAGGCCTTGATCCGATCGAAGAAATCACTTGATCAATGAACACTTGAATTAGACACTGTGGAAATCTGGTTACGATAAGATTATTAAGTGCATGGGAACACATGCAAAAGTGTCAGGCAGGGTATTCAGTACCATGTCATGTATTATCTTTCACCGAGGGAGCGTTCAGAGATGGACGTCTGGTTTCTTTCACCACCGCTGGTACCAAATCTGACTCAGAAGATTCCCTATGAAGGAAGCATTGAACATCGAACCACCTTGAACGACTTTGCTTTAATTATGCAGAAAATGTGAAAAACTGATGGACTTGCGGAGTGAAAATCAATATCATATTAAATCTGCCGACTCATCTTCATCTGTTTGTTAGATTTCAGAGCAAAGCACAGCGTTCAAAGCAGCTACTGTACATCTATACCATACAGCATCTATAAAGAGCGATGAAGATGATCACATGCTGTGTTTGAACATCTACGCTGCCCGTCCATTCTCCAGGGACACTTACCCTTTCCGAATGTCAGAACATGTTTTCTCTGGCAGTTTGCAGTAACTTCACATATTAAACTGAAAGCTGTTTAGAAGTACAAACACTTCGAAGCTGAAGGAAGAGCTGATAAAAGCCCTATTTTGGGAATAAAGCCAAGCGGCACGCATTTTATCCCCTTGTGATGATGGCACTCATCAGCACTCAACACTTTCAGGTGTTCAGAAATGTGCTTTTAACAGTAGTCCGAAAAGACAAGCACAAAATTGTTACTTGGGCAAAACTTGGTGCTTCGCAGCCAATCATTCGTTACTGTTTGTGATGCATGTGGATCGTTTATGCGGTGCTGTTGACTAGGATGTGTGTGCACGAGGGCCTTGTGTTTCAGGGTACATGCGTTCACTCTAAGGAACCTTTAAGAGACAGAAGACCCATTTTTCCAGCCTTTATGGTTCATGTATTATTAATTAATAATAATGAATGAACTCTAAATAAATAATATACTCGAAAATAGAAGATGAAGAACATTTAAACCTGTCGTTGCACCCAGCACATAGTTTAGCGTGGCTACAGATTGGTGGTTTATTGCCATGTCACGGTTATAAAGTAGTTATTTCCGGAGCTCAACTGAGCTATAGGAAAGAAATCAGAGTAAGGGCCCACATGCATGGAGAATCCTTATCAGTGAGCTATAACACAACTCCCTTTACTGGACTTCTAGGCCTTCCGATCCAATCAGAGACATCAGAGTATGCTGTATATGGAAACTTGACTCATCAGATAACTGCAGAAATGTGATTATTATCAGATTATTAAGTGGATGTAAAAACTATAAGTGTCAGGCCATGTATTCATAACCATGTCATGGAATCATTTTCAGTGAGGGAGCTTTTAGATTTGGACGCCTGGTTCCTAAACCCCCCCGCACCATCATTGTAAGCAACTCTCAGTTTCACACTAAACTACTCTTTGTTTATCTTAGCCGTGTATTAAATCAGACAATATAAGCATACATCATCTAGAAGATGAAGAATATATGAATCTTTCATTTCATCAGGTATATAGTTTATGCGTCGCTTCAGAATGGCACTTTGTAGCCATCTCCCGGTTCTGGTTATTTTCAGTGATTTATTGTTGCACATGTGCAGCCTGAGAAATATGAAAGAAATCAGAGTGTGGGTTTACGTGAAACTTGATTCCTGAGCTAATATACAGATATTCCGTTTTTTTGGAATTCTGGGCCTTAATTCCAGATTCACAGCATCTTCCATAAACTCTTTATAACTTATTTACGAATGTTTAAATGAACCTTCATTAAGTATACATGTTTTTCATGATATTACTATGGAGTACTATGGTGTTTATGAAAGTTTTCAAAATAAAAGTCTTTATTATTTTTAAAAAAGGATTATTTTCAGTGAAATGTGGCATTTTTGGACAGGCAAGATGAAAAGGACCTGACTTCACTGCTTTGGAGAGAAAGTGCTTTGACCCTTAGACACTTTTTGTGTAGAATTTCATTTATTATTTAATTGTTTCTGAAGCATTTGTATTTTCCCATGTAGACTTTATGTCAGCGGGTAAATTCCAGGTAAAGGTAAAGCCAGGTTCTTTTTTATTTTGCCTCTCCAGAAATGAGATATTTCACTGAAAAAAAAACTATTTGGCAAAAAATAATATTTATTGGACTTTTATTTTGAAAACATTCTCACAATTAAATTACATAGTACTCCATAACGTAAAACTGCATAGGCAATCTATCTATCTATCTATCTATCTATCTATCTATCTATCTACAGTCATGCTATTTCATCACTGTTGTCTTCAATTTTGCCCAACCGCACACCATCAGGATCAGGACTGTACGGAATGAAGGATGAGAGTGTGCGTGTCTCAAAGCTCTCCTGCTGAGTGCCGCAGTATGTGGCCTTGACGCCATCACCCCGTTGTTTACTCTTAGTGATCCTTTATTGATCCTCAAGTGAGCACTGACCACCGAATCAATACTGCTGAGTGTGAGTGTGAGAGCGAGAGTTTTGGAGCCCTGTTTATCCTGACTCCGAAACATTCCTTCAAATGTACTTGATTTAAATGCGCACTGATTCCGCACGCATGAAGCCTAGTGTTTACATGTATCATTGTGCTACGTTTGGCTACAACTGGGTGGATGTAATTATCCATATATTATCCACATGGAACTGATGTACATGACTGAATCAGGTAAATTCAAACAAGAGATTTAGAAGTCTGAACCATGAAATGTACTACCAGCAGGTCAGATGCTTTATAGTGTCGACTTGTTACATTTAATGATATCACACTCATCATCAAAAGAACAGCTGCACCCAGACAGAGGTGTGGGATTGCAGTGCTGTTGTGTAGGAAGATAAAGGTGACCAGGATCAATAACTGATGATAAGTTTAGACTGATATGATCAATATTTATTGAGCTACACATACAGAAGTCTGTCTCTCAGTATGGCGTCGGGCCGCCATGTTTGCTAACCCAACACGCCAGACGTCTCGGTATGGAGCTGTAGAGGTTCCTAATGGTGTCCCACAGTTTCTGCAGATGGTGCGGTCTGTCGTGGCTGTTGAGTCAGTCAGGTACAGAGATATGGTCCATCCTAGTTCATGTTAAAAGCTCAGCTGATTGAGGAACTTGAATCATACACAGTCTCACAGTGTCAAATCTACCCACCGAGTTACATTGTTTTCGGTTGATTCCTTCTGGGTACAACTATTTTTCTGGGAGAGACAGAAAGAGAGAGAGAGAGAGAGAGAGAGAGAAAAAGAGAAAGAGAGAGAGAGAAAAAGAGATAGAGAGTGAGAGAAGGAACTAACGACAGAAGGAAATAATGCTAGACAAAGAGACAGACAGAGTGAGAAAGAGATAGATAGATAGATAGATAGATAGATAGATAGATAGATAGATAGATAGATAGATAGATAGATAGATAGATAGATAGATAGGGGGAGAGAGAGAGAAAAAGAGATAGAGAGTGAGAATTAGGGAGAGAAGGAACGAACGAGAGAGAGAGTTGAGAGATAGAGATAAAGAAAGAGAAAGAGAGAGAGAGTGAGAAATAGGGAGAGAAGGAATGAACAACAGAAGGAAATAATGCTAGACAAAGAGACAGACAGAGTGAGATAGATAGATAGATAGATAGATAGATAGATAGATAGATAGATAGATAGATAGATAGATAGATATAGAGAGGGAGGGGGGGAGAGAGAGAGAATGAGAGAGAGAGAGATGAAAGATAGAGATAAAGAAAGAGAAAGAGAGAGAGATAGAGAGTAAGAAATAGGGAGAAAAGGAACGAACGACAGAATGAAATAATGCTAGACAAAGAGACAGAGTGAGAGAGAGAGAGAGAGATGAAAGATAGAGATAAAGAAAGAGAAAGAGAGACAGAGTGAGAGAGAGAAAGAAAGAGAGACAGAGAGAGAGAGAGAGATTGATAGATAGATAGATAGATAGATAGATAGATAGATAGATAGATAGATAGATAGATAGATAGATAGATAGATAGATAGATAGAGAGAAAAAGAGATAGAAAGCGAAAAATACGGAGAGAAGGAAGGACAGAAGGAAATAAAGCTAGACATAGAGACAGACAGACAGAGAGTGAGAAAAAGATAGACAGATAGACAGACAGATAGAGAGATAGAGAGAGAGAGAGAGAGAGAGAGAGAGAGAGAGAGAGAGAGAGAGAGAGAGAGAGAGAGAGAGAGATTAATATAGTCATCTGTCCCCGTGGAGATGAGACGACAATGTCATAATGGGTTGCCGTGGATCTGAGGGCGATAGTCGCAGATGGCCATTTGGATCATTATGGGATGCTTGGCGTGCTTCCGAAGGTCGAGTCGCCGTGGCAACGCCGTGTTTAATCTCCCCTACGTGCTCTGCTTCTCCTTAACGTGCGTGCGGACATGCCAGTGTGCGCGTGCTGCCGTCCGTCGGGCAGTGAAGGCAGATGGGAGACGAATGCTGAGGTTGCTCAGAGTTATAAAAAACAGAGAGAAGCGCAAAACCACAGAAAACAAAGCCAGATGTGAGAGAGGGAGGAAAAGCTGCTGAGGAGAGAAGCGTCCACGACGGGAGAGTGAGGCGCACGCGTATTTACTCGCGTACACTCGCACCTGAGGGGGGATCCTACAGAGAAAATGGCAGGTGTGTTGATTTCGGGCCTAACAGCGTATTCAAAGAGCTCGTTAGGAACTACGGGGGCAGAATTTGGAAACGCTGAGGCAGACGCCCACACGAAGCCCGCAGTGTGCGACAGATGCTTTATTGCGATGATTCCGTGATGGCCATCCTTCTGTGGTTCGCTTGTGCCCTCCTCAGCATCTTTCAGACCTTCGCTGGCATTTCTGCTGCACAACTTTGGACTGCAAACTCAATTCCCACAACTTTGCCCCTGAAGGTCAAGTGGATTACAGCTGGAATTCCGATTTCTTCTGTAGGCTGTGTGGAGAAAGAGAGATATAGAACTACTGCCCATCCTGTGCGGTCTGATGCTGTCACTTCTTCTGCCGTAACTGGGTACCACTGTGTGCCCGCAGTTCCAGCATGAAGCTTTATGCTGTCATATTTATTGCTGTCCAATAATTTTTTTTTTTTTAAATATATAATAATATTAAGAGTATCTCCTAAATGGAAACTTTACAGGAAAGGCCAAAAATCTCATTAATTTGAATGGAATTCAATGGAACCAGACGTCTTACCAAGCAGTTTTGGACCATTTCTGTTGGTCCATTCTTCGTGAAATTTTCACACATTGTAAACAGCAGCTCATGTGATCAAACGAGACATAAAAGTAAAAATTAACAAAAATAGCGACGCTATGCTATGTGGAAGCTCCGCCTGCATCTCGCCCACCCATCCAATGATACTGCTGTTTAATCACAGACTAATCCGACAATATTCTCGCTAGTAGATTATAACCATAGGCTAACCGTAGGCTTACCGTAGGCTTCTAGCAGCAGTGGCTATTCAAGTTTTTCAGGTATCAGCTCTTCCCTCCAGTATTCCATATAACTGTAAACTCCTTTCCATTTCTGTGCTCATCTTGCTATCCGGTGTTGACCTGAGGAGGATCGATGACAGGTATTGGTTCCTCTCCCGGTTACTTCCTCTTGTTCTGAGGGAGTTCTTCCTTGCCACTGCCATCCTAGGTTTGCTCATCGGGGTCTTGGATCCGGATCCTCTGTAAAGCAACTTTGTGAAATCTGTTGTAAAAGTGCTAAAGTCCAGATTCCTCGGCAGATAAACAGCTGGAGTTCCTAATATGGGCATGATGCTGACCACCAGGAAGATGAACCATATGATAAGAGTATATTATGTGGAGGAATGTATAGCTCAATTAATAGACAGCCTATCCAACCTTGTGTTTAAGGTGGTAGTACCTCCCGCTACTCTACGAGGATGATGGTGCTGTGGGAGTGAGTGACGGGATCCATAGATCGGGAAGAGGTGCTCGTTCCATGTGTGGAAAATGGCTCCAGAGCAGATGTTAATGATTGGCTAAAAGGAGAGACTGCATGTGGGCGTGACCAAAGACCATAGTGTGAAGGAAGTAGCTGAATCTGCAGGTGTATGGAAGCGTACGTTCATACGGGTCTACCAGCAGTGGATAAAATCCCAGTCTACAGGGAATTCTCCTCGGAATTGTGCCAGAGAAGGCATCCACCAAATCTGGACCACCTGACCAATTCCTTGATGGAAGAGTGCCTGAACATTGATGTGGCTACATCCAGGGACTTGTCCAGTCCGGGCCAAATCCAGCCATACCTGTTACTGGTGCTTGTGGAGGCGTTACAGGCTACTAGCTTAGATTGCAGGGCAAAATATTAAAAACCAATAGCACTGTAGCGCCATTTATTTCATAATACCATAAATCAATCATACTGAACATAAACAAACCATCAATTAACACCCCATGTGACATGGCTGTAACATGAGCGCATATAACATCATATAACTAGTGCTTGCTGCATGAGTGCTTTGTAAACAGGAAGCAAATTAAACTTTATTTAAATGAATAATGCCATTAATAATTATTAAGGAGTCACTAATATCTCAAAACCTCAAAAATACTGTCAATATGATGAATATAATGGTGATGATGATGAAACATCTGTTATTGCCCATGTCTATAATAAAGAGATGAAGAAAATGAATAAATAAAGAAATGGTATGCAAATGTGGTATGCAAAATTTGGGAGCCCTCCACCTCATTTGGTGTATCTCTCCTTGCAGCAGCTCAGAATCTTCCGGTTCTTGTTTGGGGGATTTCTACCACCATTCGTCTTTGTGAAAGGGTTCTAGTTCTGTGAGGTTCTTATGCCGACGTGCCTGCGCTCCTCTTTTGAGGCCCATCAAAAAACTTTGGATGAAGTCAACAGTGACGGTGAAGGCCATGGCCAAACCTTCAGCTTGCACCACTTAAGCCATTGTGGACTTTGGGGTGTGTTTAGGATCATTATCCTGTCCTAGAAGCCTCTCTCTTTTCATCTTCAGCTGTTCTACAGATGGTGCGAAGTTCGCTTCCAGACTTTTCTGGTAGTCCATTCTTCACTCTGTTGGAGATTAAATGCCTCTTCATTGTCCCTGGCTGCAGCAAGAGGAGGTAAAGCCTTCTTAAAGTTAACTTGAGCTAACAGAGCTAGCTTTAACGCCAGCTCACTTTGGGCTATACTTCTAACTAAGAACTCCTGGTTTCATCAAACAGTTGCTACGTGTTTGACCACATGTTGCCCTAAATGTTCCAGTGTCTTCCTGAAAGACAGTCGTTCAGGCTGACCTCTGTGTCCTGTTCTAATTGTGCACCTGAAATAAGTTCCTCTGGTACCGAACGTATGTGTCTCTGTGTGCTCGCCAAAGGGAGCATTCATTTTGACCTGACAGTCCGGGGGAGAGGGGGGCCTCGGTAGACTTTTAGAATGATTCTGTATCTTCTCACCTTCAACACACACAGAGAGAGAGAGAGAGAGAGAGAGAGAGAGAGAGAGAGAGAGAGAGAGAGAGAGAGAGAGAGAGAGAGAGAGAGAGAGAGAGAGAGAGAGAGAGAGAGAGGAGAGAGAAGAGAGAGACCGAGATTACCTTGAGCAGTGTTAGTCCCGAGACGATCGAGGAAAAGAGCGATGTTTGAGAGGAGAGGGAAAATCGAGAGAGAAGGGGACATTTAGAGAGATGAGAACTGATTACTTTGGGAAGAGTTGTTAGAGGAGGGGAAAATAGAGGAAGGGCATTTCTGAAGGAGAAGGGGGGAGAGAAAGAGAGAGAGAGAAAGAATAGCCGCTTCTGGGAACGAGGGAGGGGAAGAGAAAGTGAGAGAGCGAGGGACATTTTTAACGATGCCCTGGGCTGCTTCAGATAGAATTCAGTTAAAGGAGAATTGACTTAATCTCTGACATTCATTAAGTGTGTTCCAGCTAATGATCTCCATCTCTCTGTCTCTCTCTCTCTCCCTCCATCTCTCTCTCTCTCTCCCTCTCTCCCCCCATCTCTCTCTCTCTCTCTCTCTCTCTCTCTCTCTCCCCCCATCTCTCTCTCTCTCTCTCTGTCTCCCCTCCATCTCTCTGTCTCTCTCTCTCTCTCTCTCTTCTTATATCAATGTTCCTCTCTCCACCTTCCTCTCTCTCTTCCTCTCTCTATTAACCCTTTATATCCTCCAACTTTAAAGTACTCTTTCCCTCTCTCCCTTCTTTTATTCTAACTTTCGTTTTCTCAGTCGTCTTCTTTTTGTCTTGTTCCATCCTCTCTCTAACTTCCCCCTCTCTTTTTACCTCTTCTTCCTCCAGCCCCCTTCCTTCCTTCCTTACTTCCTTCCTTCCTATCTCTCTCTCTTTCCTTTTCTCTCCCCACTCCTCTCCTCTCTCTCCCTTCTCCCCATCCCTTTTTTTTTACTCCTCCCTCTCTCTTAACTCCCCCTCTTTCTTTCACCATTACATTCTCACTCTTTCTTTGTGTCTTTCTCTCCTTTTAAAATTCTCTTGCTCTTCCTCTTTCTTTCTGTCTTCAAAGTCTTTTGTTTTTGATCGTTTCTTACGCTCTACCTCTCTTTCTCTTCCCTATCTCACTTTTTTCTTTCTATTCTCTTTCTCTGTCTCTGATTTATTTCTCTCTCTCTCTCTCTCTCTCTCTCTCTCTCCTCACTTTTTTACTCTCTGTCACCTCCTTCCTTCCTTTCTCTCTATTCTTTTTCTTTTCTCTCCCCACTCCTATTGGTCTCTCCTTTCTTCTCTGTCTCCTTTTCCCACCTTTCTTTGTCTCTCTCTCTTTCTCTCTCTCCTTTTAAAATTATCTTGCTCTTCTCTCTCTTCCTGTCCTCAGTGTCTTTTGTCTCAGACCAGTTTTTTCTCCCTACCTTTCCTTCTCCTCCGTATCTCTCTTTTTCTACTCTCCTTCACCCCCTTCCTTCCTTTCACTCTATTCTCTTTCTCGGTCTCTCCTTTCTCCTCACCTCTCTCTCTCTCTCTCTCTCTCTTCCCTTTTCCCCCCTTTCCTTCTCTCTTTCTCCCTCTCTCTCTGTGGAGGTATCATTATAACAGAACCGTCTGTGTCATCCGTCCACTGAGGGGATATTATTGTGGATCACCTAAGACACACTCTCACACTCCCACAGCAGGGCACCAAACTGATGGTGTAAAGGTGTGTGTGTGTGTGTGTGTGTGTGTGTGTGAGAGAGAGAAAGAGAAAGGCTGTATGAGGTAAAAGACCTTGAGAGAACAAACCTAATTACTCGCTTTGGTAATTATAACAGCTACAGTCCAGCGGCCTTGCTGTGTGTACACCGCCAGTCTGAAGTTTTAGACACACCCATCTAAATGGATGTAGTTGGTGATGTTCAAGACTCTACGGTCTCACACTTAACAGCTCCTACTGATGAGAGTCCTGATACACCACATGCAACCACCAAGGTTTGCACGCATCGCATATCCAGAAGGCCTGGTGTCCCTCCACCTCCACCCCTACCGCACCATCTGCAGGAACTGTGTGAGGATATTCAAGCTGCATGGGATGGGTTATCACAGGACACCATTAGGAACCTCTACAGCTCCATACCGAGACGTCTGGTGTGTTGGGTTAGCAAACATGGCGGCCCGACGCCATACTGAGAGACAGACTTCTGTATGTGTAGCTCAATAAATATTGATCATATCAGTCTAAATTTATCATCAGTTATTGATCCCAGCACCCTTTATCTTCCTTCCCAACACACCTGCACTCCCACACCTCCTTCTGGGTGCAGCTGTTCTTTTGATGATGAGTGTACATACACTATATTGCCAAAAACATTCGCTCGTATGCCTTCACATATATATAACCTTGAGTGACATCCTATTCTTAACCCATAGGCTTTAATATGATGTCGGCCCAGCCTTTACAGCTATAACAGCTTTAACTGTTATAAGGAAGGAATCAGGTTGAGCTCAGGCCAGTCCAGTTCTTCCACACCAGACTCGCTCATCCATGTCTTTATGGACCTTGCTTTGTGCACTGGTGTGCAGTTATGTAGGAACAGGAAGGGGCCGTCCCCACAACGTTGGGAACATGGAATGGTCCAGAGTCTCTTGGTCTGCTGAGGTGAGTTCCTCTCACTGGAACTAAGGGGCAGAGCCCAACTCCGGAACAACAACAACAACAACCCCACACCGTAATCCCCCCTCCACCAAACTGTACACTCGGCTCAGTGCATCGTTCTCCTGGCAACCGCCAAACCCAGACTCGCCCATCAGATTGCCAGAAAGAGAAACGTGAGTGGTCACTGCAGAGATCACGTCTCCACTGCTCTAGAGTCCAGTGGTGGCGATTTACACAACAGCATTCGATGCTTGGCGATGAGCTTGGAGAGGTAAGGCTTTAATGTTTGTACCATAGGAACGATGTACATTTATTGGTCTGCTGATATGTCTACACCAGAAACTGAGCTTCTAACAACAGGCCTACAGCTGTAGGTCCAACTACGCCACTTAACATCAGAGTTTGGGAAACACCAGCGTCGCTTAACGATGGTTTGGATTTCGCAAGTTACCAATGTAGTTACCAAGATAATTACAACTATGGTTTTAGGAATACTTACATTTACATTTAAGGCATTTAGCAGACGCTCTTATCCAGAGCGACTTAGACCCGTGCTTAGTGTTCCACTGGATAATATTCCAGCCAGTACAGGAAGTGTAGAGCCTAAAACTCACCATGAGTTCAGACACTGCCCGAATAGGGGGCCAGTGCTGATACCTAGGGATCAATACACAGACATGTATAAAGCAAAAAGAGCACTACCTGGCAACCCCAGCCCAGTGCTCATACCTACATTGCAAACCTACATCCCAAGTGCATCAGTCCGTCTATGTAAGCTGCTAAGACAGTTAGCAACTATGGTTCTGGGAACCATACCCCTGGACAGGGTGCTGCGGTAATAACGAGATGAGACATAGGTCAAGCAATCACGGCTCAGCAGTTAACTGGGCTTCAGTGTTACAACACACTCATCAGAGAGAGCGGTTCCTTTCACAAAGCTTAGGCCCTGATCTCCTAATTGATCAGTTAAATAAAGAACAAAACTACACACCGCATGATAGCAGCGGCCTTATGAGTTTATTGCATGTCAGTCCCTATGAAATGACAGCCATCTTGGCAAATTCTGGAGCACATGTGTGATATTCATGTCCCTGTGCCCTGCATCCCAGATTATGGGATAAAGATTCTCTGGCTGCCGGCCTACAATGTAGGGAAATGCCCACGCTCTGCTAGGGTCACCTTTCAGTGCTTCATCTCCTCCCACCAATTGTAACTCTGTGTTGTACTCCACCTGTTGGCTTTTGAGAGGTGGACAAAAGTATGGAGACATTTTATTATTATGCAGGTTTGAATGCGTCCAAGCATTTATATTGACAGCAGTACACTGTGTACACAATGTGCGTGATACATTGCGAAGCATGTCTTTGAATATTGCTTGTATTGCATGCGGTTTACAGGAACGCAACAGGGGAACCGGTATCCATGGGATCTTCCTTGTTCCTGGTTGTTCCTGTATGTTCTAAGCAAACAGTTCTTCTGTCTTTTTAAACTTCAATTTTGCATGCATGTTCATTTCCCTAAACTTGTGTGGGAATACTGGGAATGTCATGGGACGGCACCGGATATTGGTTCTGCTCAAATATGGATGGGGGAGGTGGTTGTAAGCTCACCAGACAAACATACCTAACAGCATGTAATACCTTCACAAGCACGAACAACAGCTGCGAACACTAACATCAAATAATTGTGCAGTTGGTTCCAGATTTGGTGGATGCCTTCTCTGGCACAATTCCGAGGAGAATTCCCTGTAGACTGGGATTATAGCCACTGCTGGTAGACCCGTACGACCATACGCTGCTTTCGTACCCCTGCAGATTCAGCTACTTCCTTCATACTATGGCCACGCCCCAAAGGCAGTCACTCCTTTTAGCCAAT
>JAMWET010004881.1:7500-22500 GCA_024036415.1 Prochilodus magdalenae | reverse complement strand
TAATGATCCAAAAAACTCAACCCAAAAAATTCATTTTAATCCTAATCCTAACACTTAAATTCCAAGAGTTACCCCAAACTTAATACCCAACTAAACCCAACACTCAAAACCTAATCTAATTTAACCTTATCTAGCCTAACAAAAACACTTTAAGCCTAATCCTAAACTCAATATTCACTTGATCAAACTTAACTGTAATTGCAAACTTTTGCTTTCAATTCTAAAATTTACACATAAGCCTAAAACTCCAAAAATCCAAAAACTGAACCTAAACACAGCATTAAATGTAACACTGACTGTAACTGTAAATCTTAACCCCAAGTCTAAACTAATCCCAAAACTAACACACAAATCTAAACCTAATTCTCACTTTTACTCTAATTTTAATCTAAAAATGTAAACCTAAGCCTGAGCCAGCGATTCATTTGACCCAAAACCAAAAAACCATTTAAAACTTAATTTAAATCCCAGTCCTAACTTCAAATTACACTTCACCCAAGTCCTAAACCTAATTACGGCTTATACCTAACATTCTGTTTCAAACCAAACCTTTACCCCAAACATAAACCCAACTCTAAAACTAATACTCACTTCATCCTAAACCCAAACCTCAACATAACCCCCACTTTAACTATTCCACCTGATGCTTTAATCACTTTAGCTGTAACTTAAATCCAAAGTTTAACCTTAACCTTAAAACTAAGCTTACCAAAATATAACCTAATCACCCAAGGTTGCCGTAACTCTGATTCCAATCCTAACCTTAAAACTCAGGTTCATCAGATGTGCCAGTTTAAGTATCTGCTGAGAAGTTGAACCAAGCAGGCAACAGAAAATAACAGGCATTCAAATAGAATGTGACCCAGAACACTAATCTCAGTTAATTGCAGGTGAATGAAGCTGCAGCTGTGTGGAACCGTATTGGTGATTTCACGCTGGCGTGAGATTCTAGTTTTATTGGAAGTACACAGAGGCATAAACATAAACCCCCTGTATCTGAGAGTAAATAGAGCTTTTCATTTGTATCCGAGTACAACAAGCACTGATAACACAAAACAATGACGATGTGATTAAAGAGTGATTTGAGATCAACCATAACTAGATCTTTTCTATGAGCAGTTAACTCGTTCTCGCTGGTGGTGGACCACAGTCCTGAACGGGATTTGAGACAAGGTCAATTCTAACACAATCTGTTGCTACAGAAACCGCCTGAACTTAGAAAGGAACGTCACTCTGGTCTGAGAACATCTGAAGATCAGGGCACGTTTTTTCCGGTTTGCCAGGCCGGTTCACTGGGCACCTAAGGAACAGCCTGGGTTTCTATTAATCAGCTCCAAATTGAGCTCATGCTCAATCTGGCCAAAGCTTAAAAGCTTCCGTCCACAAGCTTGAGTCCAGGTTCTTTATAACTGTCCTAAATTACATAATATTGCTTGTTTGAGATGGAAAAAGTAGGGAAAATTGGAATCGTCACTCCATTTTGATTAAACCTAATCCTAATCCCAACTCTTTTCTGAGCTAATCTGGGCTAAACTAAACACTATTTAAGCCTCAATGCTCAATACTCACTTGATTCAAAAATAATTCAGTGTTCATAATTGCAAACAGATTAGTCTAGCTCACTTAATCCAAAAACCAAACCAAAACACACAACGCTCACTATAACACAAATCTTAACCCCAAACTTACACACATTTTACTCAAAGTCTAAACCTAAACTTAATAATTACTTCAGCTGTAACCTTAATCCAAAGATTGAAATTAGTCCTGAACCAGTTAAAACAAACCAAAGTCTTAAATGTAACACAAGTGTAACACAAATCTTAGCCACAAATTAAAACTTAATTAACACACATTTAACACAAACTACTAACCAACCTCCAAAAAGGGCGGTGGGATGCGGAGGGGGGGTGTCACCCTGCACCTTCTTAACTGTGGCTAATATACTTAAAAGACAAAAAACTAAAAGTAACCACAACTTCAAAGACAAACAATGAACTCAGAATGTATTAATGCAAGAAAGTAAGGAAAACAACAACAACAACACAGAAACAAATTCAATGCCAGTATTTTGAGTTAAGAGTATTTTGGTCCTCAGGTACTCACACAAATATACAAACTCACAAAGGTAGCACAACAAACAGGTAGCACATACATGTAACACTATTAGCCCCAATAGCATGTTAGCATTACCTTAGCAAGGCTAATCACCATATTGGCATAGCATAACAGCAAAGTATATAGCATACTACCATATATAGTTGATTCAGCTCATCAACATGCAGCCACATAAAACTTATAATACAAGCCATAAAAACAGTTTAACAACATCACATACTTACAAAATCCTCTCATCTGCACGTGAAACAGACGAGTTTCCCAGAAAAGGGGTTGAAAACACAACAAAAGCCTCTATAGCCAGGAAGACCTCACCCGGAAGCACTACGCTACTACCTGTCATGAGTTCCCATTTACTGCTGGTGCCCCTAGAGGCCATCGAAGGTATTACTCAAAAGAAAACTATCTGGTATTTGAAAACAGGTGTTACAAACTCTAAAACTAATACTAGTTTTAGCTCTTACCTTAATCCAAATTTGAACCTAATCCTGACCCAGCTGTTCATTTAAACCCAAAACCCAATCCTAACATGATTTAAAATGAACTTAATTTAAAACCTAATCCTAAACTCCATCCACACTTCACCCAAGAACCCACTTCACCTAAACCTGCGCATTCAGTTTCAATCCTTACCCAAATGTAAACCTAACCTTAAACCCAATACTCATGATGCTAAACCTAAACCTAATTCTAAACCTACGACTCAGTTTAACCCCAAACCCAATTCTATCATTATATATGACTAACATAAACTTAAAACAACTAATAATTAAATCCAATTGGTAAACCAAATACGTTACAAATATGCATAAGATGTTATTACACTATATGGCCAACCAAAAGTATGTGGACACCCATTCCAATTATTAATAGGCACAAGCACATAGATATGCATTCTCCTTAATCCGTATATAAACGCTGAAAAGCAAAGCAACATCAAAACCCAAACCTAATCCTCGTTACAGCTCTGACCTTAATCTAAAGTTTCAGCCTAGTCCTGACCAAAGTAAAACCAAAACCTTAATCTTAACCTACCTCAGGAAACATCAGCACCAGAGCTAAGAGTCAACAGCTTCTTGAAATGCTATGCTCCCAGCCTTGGGGCAGCAGTTTGGGGACGACTCTTATCTGTTCCAGCCTAAACCAGCTCCGTAAAAACATGATTTGAGGAGTCTGGTGTGGAGGATTTCCCGTGAGCCCTGACCTCAACTCCACTGAACACCTTTGGGATCAACTGGCATATCTATTGGACGCCATTGGAAGCCATGTGGTGGTGACATTGCAGAAGAATGGAGGCCGTTAAGCAACAAAGGGTGGTTACTATGTAGTAACTGCCAAAGTTTTGGAAAGGGATGTCCAACAAACAAGCTTCTAAAGGTGTGGACAGGTATGGACAGGTATCCATATACGTTTGGCCATATAATGTAAATTCTTGAACACTGCTGTCTAAATATGTTATTTACCATATCCCTATGAAGACAGCTTTTCAATAAAGGGTTAACAAAGTAAAAATTCTAAATTTTGCTGACCCTAAAAGGAACCTAAAAGGTGTGTGCCATTTCTTTCCTTTCCTATACCTAACACTTGGGCGTAGTGTATCTGCTCTGTATGTGAAACTGGCATAAGAGGCTCAGTACATTTGCCCCCGTGTGTAATAACTTGGAACAACAACCACCAGCATGTTCTGTATTCTGGAAATGACTCAGTGTACTATAAATCCTACAAATCACATACTGTAAATCCTCAGATTTGCTTCAGGTTTTTCCATTTGTCTGGTCTTTGCCAAACAACAAAGCCTGGCTTTGGCTCCGGCAGTTCTATCACATAGAGTTCTTTTTCTTCTACTCCTGTTAAATGCAGTGAGCACAGGCAGTCAAGTGAAAGGGCTTTTAGTTAGCCTTAGAGATCCTAACTGGACATAAATGCATGTTTAAATGGTTCTGTGTTTGGTGTAATGGTTATCCGGATTGATGGAGAATGTGTACAGAACAATGGTACCAAATTTGATGGCGTAACAATGGAAGAACTCATTGTGGTGCTAGTAGAACCATTTATACAGCATGTTCTCTATCAGTCTTGCAATCCATGCAAAGAACCAGTAAAGCATACAAATGGTTCTTTGGGTCTTCTATATAGAACCATTGTCTTCACTACTAGTAGAACCCTTGAAGAGCCATCTTGTATCTTTCAGATGTTCTAAATTATCAGAAGTTTTCCTGACCAATAAGCTTCAGAAATATTACATTTGACATTTCACCATTAATGATAATTATCATAAATAAATGACTTATGTCATATGCTAACAACCTTTAACAAACGTTCTCTGGTTAGCTGTCTGGATATCAAACTATGACCTTGTGTTTTAATTGACCTTCACTTTCCCAGACCCTAACACTGACCCTAGTTCTAAATCTAATTTTGCTCCTGATCCCAAACTGAATCCTCGCACCATTGAGAATCAACTAAGCTTCAAGATATCCCAATGGAGTGCCTCTAGATAATCTATTGATCTAAATACAGTTAGACTGATACGTTCAATTCTTCCATTGCCGTTGCAATAATGCATGGTAACATGCCCCTTGAACTTGATTTACATTGTCATACAATTTTTTGATTTCCTGTCATAACAGATCACGCCTAGTATCATGACAATGGTCTTGCCAGAGGTCATAACATTTAAGCAGGGCCTAGCATGGGCCTAGGTTTGCATATGAACAGTAGGGATATTTCCCTGAGAGAATAGAATTGTCCCCACCAATATTTGCATAAGCTATTATCTTTGTTATTAAAAAACATCAGAAGTTGGTTTCAAAATAGCCCTCTGAAGTAAAAGGGACCCCAAGTTCAATCATATGTGTGTATGTATCTTAATTTACCAATGCAAGATACCATATCTTCCCTATGCATTAGACAATGTATATACGTTCTCATTAGTGGGAGGGGTTGAGTCCATACTATCGTTTCAGCCAAACCTATGCACCTTGCCATGAAGGCTAACTGGAGCAACATTTAGCATATGACATAAGCAATCATGGCATCAAACTTTATGGCATCTGTCAGGTCAATTACCTATAATGGTAACATGACACTGTTATATTATTGAGCCGAAGCTAATATGACAAGTCTTAAAAGCATCTGCCAAGACACTGATCATCAAAAAGGAAATCCAGACACTTCAGTCACTGACAGATAGTTGTTGTGTTTGGCCTTCACGGGGATCTGGCAAACCAAACACTGCAGGTAGCCATCTTTCAAGCCCAGACGGATACATAATGATGACTGGATCATCTTCTCTCAGTGCATCTGCACTAGTATGAACAAACGTAGCAAGAAATTCAGGCCGGTTTAATAAATAATGACCCCGGTCTTTGTCTTACGGAGCCTTTTTTCCCAACTTGGAGGCTTGGATGGAGGTACTGTGTGAAAAATGCGCCATCGTCAGAACTGACCAAGAGTTTCGTGCTCATAGCCAGCTTGACATGAGGTAAATAAGAGGTCAGCAGGAGTGGAAAAAAATACCTCACCCTTCGACGCACTCTTTCTCTAATCCCCTCCCACCCGACATCTTTCTCGCTCATTCCACTCCTCCACTCCACTGCACCTTCTCTCCTCCCTCCATGTTTCTGTTTGACTGGTTAATCCGCCTCTCTCTGTTAAGAGAGCAGCCAGGCATGCAGGGGAATAAGGAAGGATTCTGAAAGTACAGGTTATGACCACATGTTCTTTTTCACCGTTCCCTCTTTTCCCTCCTCTCTGCTTTTTGACCTCCACCACCATCTTTGCTATTCTTTTGGTAGGCATGTGCATAAATAGTGGAGGGTGTGGAATAAGCCAAAGGCAATACTCTCTCACTAGTCCACGTTTGTTTTTTCCCAGAGGTCCCCCGTTAACTGTCCAAGTGGAATATAATAGCAGTGAACCTCAGGATCCAATGAGTCAAGGGATTTATGCCCAGCTAAAAGCTCTTGCACCATGTGGACCAATGTTCAGGCTACGACTCCAAACACTTTAGGGGGGAGACATCGGAGACACACTTCATGTCTTCATTGAAATGGACACCACATAACTGTATCGTGTCTTTGCAATAGCTGCTTAGTAAGGCAGCAGTCTCGCAACAAATCCCCTAGTTTCACACACGGCATAATGTGGTTAGGATGGGTGAAAGGCCTCCATGATGAGTGTTTGTTCGAGGAATTATCCGCTGATTGCTTTATTTCTTCCTAAAGTCCTTCAATCCGCCATAATGAGCTCGGCACTTATCCGAGCAGCCATCAGGGGACAAATCCAATTTAGCTCATAAAATAAGCAAGATGGTCGGGCCTCCGCTCTCGGACTTTGGAATGCAGGCCGGTGTTTCTTGTCAGCTCGCAAATGATGAACGTTCCCACAAGACCTCGGAGAGGAAGAGGTGGACATGTGGAGTCTAGTTTATCTTTGGATACCAGTGAGGCAGAGATAGATAGAGAGATCAAGGCTTGAGATTTGCCTGTACTGACTTGGGATTTGACTTGAGACTTGTCGGTACTGACTTGACCCTTGAGACTTGCCAGTACTGACTTGGTACTTAACTTGGCCTGTTCTGACTTGGCACTTAACTTGATACTTGCCTGTACTGACTTGGCACTTATCTTGAGACTCGCATGTACTGACTTGGCACTTAACTTGAGACTCGCATGTACTGACTTGGCACTTAACTTGAGACTTGCCTGTACTGACTTGGCACTTAACTTGAGACTTGCCTGTACTGACTTGGCACTTAACTTGAGACTTGCCTGTACTGACTTGGCACTTAACTTGAGACTTGCCTGTACTGACTTGAGATTTGACTTGAGACTTGTCTGTACTGACTTGAGATTTGACTTGAGACTTGTCTGTACTGACTTGGCACTTAACTTGAGACTTGCCTGTACTGACTTGGCCCTTAACTTGAGACTTGCCTGTACTGACTTGGCCCTTAACTTGAGACTTGCCTGTACTGCTTTGGCACTTAACTTGAGACTTGCCTGTACTGACTTGGCACTTGAGACTTGCCTGTACTGACTTGGCACTTGAGACTTGCCTGTACTGACTTGGCACTTAATTTGAGACTTGCCTGTACTGACGCAGGACTCAGCTTTAGAAATATCTTTACTGACTAGGGACTCAACATGAGTCTATTACAAGAACAAGTGACTTGGCTGGACACATGGCTTAAATTGAGACTTGGTTGCATTAACTAGGGACTTAACCTAAGGCTTGCCTGCAATGACTAGAGACTTGGGTTGAGTCTTTCTGGTTCTGACTCGGGACTTGAGTTACTTCTTGTACTGACTCTGGATTTGACTTAAGGCTTGTTATAATGACTCGAGACTGGACTTGACACTTGCCAATATTGGCTTGAAACTCAATTTGAAATTTGTCAATACTGACTTAAAACATAAATCGAGACTTGCCTGTCTTGATTTGCAACTTGCTTATCACTTGCAACTTAAAGACTTGTTCCCATCACTGTCTGGTCATGCTATATGTAAGCAGAAGAAATGGATTCTCTACAAACAACAGTGCTAGAGCTCCATGCTTCTGAGGACTGTCAGTTTATTTCTGCTAGAGGAGTTAATTGTCTTGTTTAAGAAACATGTTGTGAGCCATCTATTACAAGAACTATGCTAAAAGTCTTCAAAACCATCTTTAATCTTGAGATAGCCTGAAGAGCAGATTGCACAAGGAGATACTGTGTTGTTGCCTGTCTAACATTACAAGATCAATATATCGACCCAGCGGCTTACATCTCAAAAAATGCCTGGCAGTACTTATTAGGGCCACGTTCTTGAATTTAAACAGGGCAAAAAATGGCCTGATCTTCATGGTGGACAGCATAAAACAGGCGTGTGAAAGCCGCAAGATTCTGAAATGTATAGGGGCTCCATAAGTGGATCTATAGCTTCCTACTAAGCTGTACTAAAGAGACTGTAAATATGAAATACATATAGATAACAAGTCAATTCATAAATCATATGTTAACTTTATAGGTCAAATTATAACTACACTTAAATATCTATCTATCTATCTATCTATCTATATATATATATATATATATATATATATATATATATATATATATATATATATAAATTATATATAAATATATCTACAGTTATATACTGTATGAATAATTCTTCAAAGATTCTCAATGAAAAACAATGGTCATATGTAAAACCAACAAAGAACCAAGGTTGAATGGTTCTAATGATGGACAACCGGTTTTATGTTTCTTTGAAAAATGGTTCTATGCAGCACCAAAAAGAACTTCTTACAAATCATAGAACCTTTTTTGACACTGCGGAGAACGCTTTTTGGTACATAACTCAATTTAACCATTTTAAACACCTAAGATAACCTTACTTGTACAGAGGCTTTTTTAAATGACTCATGTGACTAAAAGAGTCAAGTTGCCACTCAATAAAAACTGTTCAATTTAAAAACAGCATAATTAATGAATTCCCACACAATTTATGACAATAAAAGCATTAAAAAAAGTCAAACTAGAGAAAGTTCACTGACCTGTTACACTTCATTTTCAGTCCAAGCAATAAGTTTTATAATTGTTAGCAAAAACTTTTTTCGTTACTGAACTTCTGTTTTGTATAATAATTTTGTCATTTTATTACATAAGACGTTTCTAGTTTTTTATTAGCTATTACTACACACAAAGATGGTTCTTCAAGTGATATTATATAATGAAGAACCATGAGTTCTAGGTAAAAAACATTTGCATGCTTAAATGGTTCCTTGCATATGGAAATAGTTTAGGTTGTTCCATGTATTTGGAACCTTTTTTAATATGGTTCAGTGTAGTCTTAAAATTGGTTCTGCTGTTGTTACAATGTCAAGAACCATTTCTGATGCGTTATATGGTAATTTACAGAAAGGTGCTATATAGCCCCATCAATCTAAACCATCCCACTATGCAAAGAATCTAAACCTGACGTAAAATCAAAACTGACCAGCTAGTTGAGAGACCTCATAGACAACATCAGTGTTCAGACACTCTTACATCAAAGGATTGCACAGTTGGGCCAGATCTGGTGGATGCCTTCCCTGGCACAATTCCGAGGAGAATTCCCTGTAGACTGGGTTTTTTCCCACCGCTGGTAGACCAAATAATTATCATTATTTATTGTTGCTGGTAAAATTTGTCTTTTGATCTGCTTTGATGTACGACTCATGTTGATTTCCATCACTACTTTAAGGCCAGATGTCCACACCTATCACTGTAATTCCATGGAAGGATTTTTAGGATATACACCACTCCTTATATTCTAATTATTTGGCGTCCCTCTCAGTTGCAGGCCAGTGCCTAATTTTTTAGACCACCTCTGTGTCCCACTCTGCACTGGGATATTATTCAGCCTTCTCCATTGAGTCGTGCTGGTGGCAGTGCTCCCGCTGCAACATTACCTGCATATGCAACTCATATACTGTGAGCCTGCCGGTGGAGATATGGTCCAAAACATGGGGACAAAAATACATACCCACCACACCAGCATCCCTTAACTCCAGTTGTTATTTTGGTGCAGCAGCTACATCACAGCACATGTATGCACCGGAATACGACTAGTGCAGCATCTAAGCTGGAATGGAATATTGGATGGCACCAGAACATATAACTGCTGCAGCATTAATGGAAGGTTCATTGACACTAGGTTGGAACTGCTGCACCACCTGAGGCGGGACGGAACATTTATCGACACCAGAATTTAACAGTAACAGTCAGACGTCTACAGAACACCTCTTGTTTCTTTTCAGGCCAGTTATTCTCTGAGTAAAAGGTTTTTGAGCCATTTCATGTCATTTGTGTTTTTACACACACAGGAATTCATCTTCCACATTTAACCCATCCATAAAGTGAAACACCCACATACACACTCTAGTTAGCACACTTGCCTAGACTGGAGGCCAACCCTATCCACCATGCCAGGGCAGCCTTGCTCCAGGGCACTGAGCTTCAGTTTGGAGAATCAAACTCGTCAACCCTCCGGTTACCTACCTGGTCCTTTAACCTCCAGCCCATGACTATTTAGTGCCCCCCCTGGTTGCAGGCCAGGCCCTTAGTTACAAGGCTCCCTCTGTGTCCCACTCTGCACTGGCACATTATTCAGCTCTTGCCCTATTAAATTTTACTGGCAGCAATGCTCCCACTGCAACATTGCTTACATATTCAGCTCATACAAGCCCACCAGCGATGAACCCGGACTATTCCAACTGGCAATTTGAGCCACTAACGTCAAACATTACCATCTAAACAAACCCACCTTTATGCTAATGCTAGCATCCCTATAGGATTCTATAGTTGTAAGTTAGCTGAAGTTAGCTTCTTATACAAATTTTTTTCCCATTCCACCTTAAATGTTGCAGCATCTACAATTGCTGCACCGGAATACAACTGGTGCAGCGTTTAAGGTGGAACGGACCAGTGGCAGTATTTTTTAAATGTTCGTTGGCACCAGGTTGTAACTGCTAGGTGTCACGCTTCCGGGTTTTCCCTGCTCCCGTGCTTCTCCGGACTCAACTTCCCAGAGGGCAACGTTCGATGACGCCACGCCAGCGTCCAATCCGGTTCGCTCTCCATCACCGGAGTTTTAGCGAACAGCTGAACCAAATTATCGTCCTCCATTTATACCTCTCCACGCCGCTTCAGCCTTTGCGAAGCTTTGCCAACGTAGTTTGCAATTCTGAGCGTTCTTTCTCTGTGATATCTCGTTTCTGGTTCTTGATCTCTGTTTCCGTTTTTTGACTACCCTTTTGCCTTTTCCTCTAAACTTGTTTGCCTCCGCTGATTGTCTCTTCTGGTTCCGACTTTGCCTGCCTCGACTACGTTTTCTAGCCCTACCCTTTTTGCTGTATTACATTGCTGCATAGTTTGATCACTTCCCTGTTTAATAAACATCCAGGCTTGACTTTTAACTCTGCGAGCGTCGACCCGGAGTCTTTTGTCCTGACACTAGGTCTACAGAACACCTGTTACTGTGGTTCCTGAAGGGGACTTTAATTTTGCAGGTACGGTAATCTGTGTTGTCATGTCGACCCCATTAATAAATACATCCCTTCAGCCTAACGTATGGGCATAGCTGGTGAACATTAGCATGTCGATCTTTCACTTGTCCTACTCAGCCGGGCTAATAGGCCAGCTTTTATGTGATGCACTCTGAATGAGAAGTGTTGGTGGTTAGTGGCCATCTCGGAGGCTACGGCTATATTAGAGAGGAGAACAAGAGCGAGTGAGAAACCCATCAGTTATGGGTCATTAGCTTGGGAATGAGAGAAAGTGAATCACGTTGTTTATATGGCGCATTACCTCCCAATTACATTGAATTGGTGTTGGGGCGCGCGTGTGTGTGAGGTGTGAGCGCATGCTTCTCCAGCGCTGCCCCGCTTCCACTCACCTGCTGCGGCTTATTTCAGGGCATGTTTGTACTTTGTGTTCTTCAAAGCTCCGCTCGCTAGCAGTCACCGCTAGCGCGTGTAGCTCTGTGTGTGTGCGTCTGCGTGTTCCTTTGCACCTTAGATGTGTGCTAGCAGTGTGTGGGAGGCGTCTGTCTCTGTACCCAGGCTTTCTGTCACACTATAATTTCAGCAGATAAAAGTAGAGGGCCACTGGGCTGTCAGAGCGCTAGCCACTTAGCAAGAAGCACGCTAGCAATTTAGCTGCTCCCAGCACTTTGCTTCAGACCGACCAAAACGGCCAAACGCGCTAAGCACCGCACTCCTTTGAAACCTTCCGACACACGCCGACAACCCGAGCAAGCCTTTCCTCCGGACTCGAGGCATTAATTGCGTCTAATTGAGGGATATTTAGCAGTAACCAACCCTAATGGCTAGCATTTGTCGGCGGCGGGTCCCACTTGGGTGAGTTTTAGACAGCGCTGCCAAAAAGATGAACCCCCCCTCCACCGCAGACTCGCTAGCAGCCAGCCATCTTATTTCCCGAGGACAGGAGTGTTTAAAAGCGGGGCTAGCTTATGACCTTGTTTCACTTTTATGTGCTCCGTTTGGCTTCCTATTCCTTATTCCGCATGTCCCATTCGTCCCTTATCTCTGATTTTGCTGTCTTTCTTTCGTCCTTTCTTTTTTTCTTCCTTTCCTTTTTAATGCATCACCCAGAAACGCTAACGTGGCTAGCACCGAATAAAAGCTAGCAGGGCCAGTTAGCATAATCTCATTAGCATAACGCTAACTGGCTCCTGCTAGCTTTAGTTCGAGGTTAGCACTTTTTGTGGGGGAGTGGGTGGTAGGGGGCTAAAGTAGCCCACAAAGGCCATGTTTATCTTTTCCCTGCACCCCTCATCTTAACTCCTGGGCCGCTGCTGGAGCGCAAACCAGACTGTCAATTATAATTTCCCCCGCTTCAAGAGGAGGCCGGGACTGAGCAAACATGGGCTCTTGCGGTTGTACCCATGCGGGCCGGGTCCATATTCATTTCACTCCACTTCATCATGAGCTTTTATTTGTATGTACTTCTAAAAACCCGCCGACTAGTGTTCCCATATGCTTCAGACGGCTCTAGGAGATTACATTTGAATGAGCTGGAAGTAAACATAGGTTTTCCCTGACTTATTGCTTGTGGAATTATCGTGCACGGACGTGTCTGGAGTCAGAACGATGCCAATGAGTCGCCCACCGGTGATTGCAGACTGCAGGTTTAAGCCAAGGCTAAGGTGGAGCTGGAGCAGAGCGAGTACAGCTAAAGCTACTAGCTCGAAACTCAGGGATTAGGAATCTACATCTGTCTTTTCGCTTCTAATTCCGTCCATTCCTATATTTATAGCCGCCACTTCTGAAATTCCAACTTTTGGGGTCTGGGATCCCCCTCAGTTGCAGGCCAGGGCCTTATTTTTAGACCCCCGTCTGTGTCCCATTTGGCACTAGCACATTCTTCAGCCTTCTCCATTGAGTCCTGCAGGCAGGAGCGCTCCTGCTGCGGCCTGCATGTGCAACTCATAAAAGCCCACCAGCAATGAACCCGGACCACTCAAGATAGATGTGTTAGCATCCCAGTGGCATAATAATCCTAGCATCCCTATGGGATTCTCTTCTTCTACTCGTTTTTTGCTCCACCTTAAATGCTGCAGCAGTTACATTCTGGGACATTTAAACGTTTAAGGTGGGATGTAAAATCGGATGGCACCAAAATGGAACTGCTGCACCATTTAAGGTGGAACGGAAAGTTTGTTGGTACCACATTGTCACTGCTGCAGCATTTAAGGTGGAATGGAAAGTTTGTTGATACTCTATTGTAACTGCTGCAGCATTTAAGGTGGAATGGAAAGTTTGTTGATACTCTATTGTAACTGCTGCAGCATTTAAGGTGGAACGGAAAGTTTATTGATACTCTATTGTAACTACTGCAGCATTTAAGGTGGATTGGAAAGTTTGTTGATACTCTATTGTAACTGCTGCTGCATTTAAGGTGGAATGGAAAGTTTGTTGATACTCTATTGTAACTGCTGCAGCATTTAAGGTGGAACGGAAAGTTTGTTGATACTCTATTGTAACTGCTGCAGCATTTAAGGTGGAACAGAAAGTTTGTTGATACTCTATTGTAACTGCTGCAGCATTTAAGGTGGAACGGAAAGTTTGTTGATACTCTATTGTAACTGCTGCAGCATTTAAGGTGGATTGGAAAGTTTGTTGGTACCACTTTGTAACTGCTGCAGCATTTAAGGTGGAACAGAAAGTTTGTTGATACTCTATTGTAACTGCTGCAGCATTTAAGGTGGAACGGAAAGATTGCTGATACTCTATTGTAACTGCTGCAGCATTTAAGGTGGAACGGAAAGTTTGTTGATACTCTATTGTAACTGCTGCAGCATTTAAGGTGGAACGGAAAGTTTGTTGATACTCTATTGTAACTGCTGCAGCATTTAAGGTGGATTGGAAAGTTTGTTGGTACCACATTGTAACTGCTGCAGCATTTAAGATGGAATGAAAAAAAAAACCATTGGAATGGGAATGTAGCAGCTGTGACATTAAAGGTGAGATGTAAAAAATATGTTGCCACCAAAATATAACTACGGCACCATTTAAGGTGGAATGGAAATATAAAAAAAACAGCTTGTGACACCCCCATTAGCATATACTTCACCTTATTAGCAATTTCACCTTATCGTTTCTAATTCTAATAGCTCTGGTACAGATCTGCCACCACCATTTTTTATTTCTAACATGCCATTATTTTTGTTGCGAACACAGACATCCATTTTTATAGTTCCCAAAATCATCCAGTCTTCTCTAAATCTGAAGCCAAATATCTTATATTGAGGAAGACCTTTTCCTTATTATGGAATTATGCTGATTATGGATAGCGTTGATATATCAGCGCATTAATTCACTATTACAACTATATGTAATGTGGCAAATGAAGATAACTGCTATTAAAACATAAGCTACATGAAATCAGTCTCCCATAGACATCACTGTGTGCCGGGTGTCTTCTCTTTTCAAGTTCACTGGTCTGCAATATTGCCCCTACTTGTTCCTTGTGCATTTGGCCCTTAGTCTTGACCCCAGTGTGTGCTGCTCCTGTAGCTTTCAGGTTGGATGATTGACATGGCCAGTCATGTTAAAAACCAACCACTGATTCTTGACTCATTTGATTGAATCTGAGCAGCTAGGATACTTTCACTCACTTCAGAATTCATCGTTCATCTACAGTCAGCCATCACATCATGTATAAAGATGAGTCCAATGCATGGCCGGGTCACGGCACCACCTCCACCATGTCTTACAGTTGACTATGTTGACAGTTAACGTTCGGAACAAGAACTGATTGACACATTCATTGATTAGGATTCATTCCTACTAGAGGCCTTACAGGTACAGCCTCTTTCTGGCTGTGTTAAGGGC
>JAMWET010004881.1:0-2500 GCA_024036415.1 Prochilodus magdalenae | reverse complement strand
AGAGTGTCGTAACCACGTCGCGAGTCAGGACGACAGAGTGTCGTAACCACGTCGCGAGTCAGGACGACAGAGTGTCGTAACCACGTCGCGAGTCAGGACGACAGAGTGTCGTAACCACGTCGCGAGTCAGGACGACAGAGTGTCGTAACCACGTCGCGAGTCAGGCTTACAGATGTCCTAACCCACGTCGTGAGTCCAAGTACGACAGCAGTGTCGTAACACACGTCGCGAAGTCAGGAAGGGACAGAGTGTCGTAACCACCCGATCTCGAGTCAGGAGGACAGAGTGTCGTAACCACGTCGCGAGTCAGGACGACAGAGTCGTAACCACGTCGGCGAGTCAGGAGGACAAGTAGTCCCGTAACCACTTCGCGAGTCATCAAGGACGACAGACTGTGGTAACCAACCTCCCGAGTCAGGATCAGGACGACAGAGTGTCGTAACCACGTCGCGAGTCAGGACGACAGAGTGTCGTAACCACGTCGCGAGTCAGGACGACAGAGTGTCGTAACCACGTCGCGAGTCAGGATGACGTGTTTGTGTTTATGATGTATTATATTGTGCAGTTTATTGTGTTTTTTGTTTATGTGTAGTTTATTGTACTTGTTCATTGTGTTTATTGTGTCCTTAATTGTTTTTTGTTTGTTGTGTGTATTGTTTTTGTTGTGCTTATTTGTTTGCTATGTTTGTTTTTGTGTGTATTTATTTTGTAGTTTGTTGTATATTACAATGTTTGTTGCTTGTTTATTTTGTAGATTGTTTGATGGTTGTGTTGTTTTTTTGTTTAGTTTGCTGTATTGTATATTGTGTCATTTGTTTACTGTATTGTTTATTATGTAGTGTATATTTTGTTTGTTGTGTTGTTTATTGTGTAAGTTATAGTTTGTATGTTGTGTTGTTTATTATGTAGTGTATTGTTTGTTTGTTGTGTTGTTTATTGTGTAGTATATTGTGTTGTTTGTTGTGCTGTTTATTATGTAGTGTATTGTTTGTTTGTTGTGTTGTTTATTGTGTAGTTTACTGTATACTATATTGTGTTTGTTTGTTGTGTTGTTTATTGTGTAGGTTATAGTTTGTGTGTTGTGTTGTTTATTATGTAGTGTATTGTTTGTTTGTTGTGTTGTTTATTGTGTAGTTTACTGTATAGTATATTGTATTGATTGTTTGTTGTGTTGTTTATTGTATAGTATATTGTGTTGTTTATTATGTAGTGTATTGTTTGTTTGTTGCATTGTTTGTTGTGTAGTATATTGTGTTGTTTGTTGTGTTGTTTATTATGTAGTGTATTGTTTGTTTGTTGTGTTGTTTACTGTGTAGTTTACTGTATAGTATATTGTGTTGATTGTTTGTTGTGGTTGTTTGTTATGCTGTTTATTGTATAGTGCATAGCTTGTTTGTTGTGTTGATTAATGTGTAGTTTACTGTATAGTATATTGTGTTGTTTGTTGTGTCGTTTAATGTGTAGTTTATAGTTAGTTTGTTGTGTTTTTTATGTGTGGTGTATTGTTTGTTTGATGTGTAGTTTATTGTTTGTTTGTTGTGTTGTTTTTTGTGTAGTATACTGTGTTGTTTGTTGTGTTGTTTATTATGTAGTGTATTGTTTGTTTGTTGTGTTGTTTATTGTGTCGTTTACTATGTACTATGTTGTGTCGTTTGTTTGTTGTGTTGTTTATTGTGTTTGTTATTAGTAACAGTTTAAATTATGGGTTAGTGTTTTATTCTTAGCAGTATAATATTATTATATATAATAAGTCTAATTGTGCACTTTGTTATTAATATTATTATTATTATTATTATTATTATTATTATTGTTATTATTATTATTATTATTATTATTGTTATTATTGTTATTATTATTATTATTATTATTGTTATTATTATTATTATTATTGTTGTTGTTGTTGTTGTTGTTGTTTTGTTGTTTGTTGTTGTTGTTGTTGTTATTATTATTATTATTATTATTGTGTTAATAATTCTTTACTAATTCTCTTTAAGGTGGATTTCTCCTGTGTTCATTCACTCCCCCGTACAGCTGGTATGTCTGAGGACGGAAGCGCACGTGGGCTGAACTAAACTAGGTTTGTCCTGGACGACATCATGGCATTCATTCATCAGGACCAGCGCACACATTCTCTGACCTCCACCGCACACGTGCGTGTGTGGAAAGGACTGCCCTTCAGCGTATCCCGAGCCAGAAAAGGAGGCTCCAAGAGAAATCTCCCGAAAAAGAAATAAGGCTATAAAGAGCGAGTGGACTTTTTCCTCACTGTCCTTTATTCCTCTATACTCCATCACCTCGCTGCAGATGTACGCCCGTCCCCCTCCCGGACCCGAGGATTCGGCGCTCTGCGCTGACGGCTGAACTGCACTACTGACTGTATTTTATTCTTTTAGGGTTTTAATGCTGAACCTAAAGCACCACGTCTCCTCCTTAATCTAGCTTTCTCCTTATAAGCAAAACAAAAAGATGTCTTGTAAGGCGTGGTTTTGCTTAAATCTGC
>JAMWET010004880.1:0-15451 GCA_024036415.1 Prochilodus magdalenae | reverse complement strand
TTTAACCTAATAGCAGTGTTTGTAAAAGACTTAAGTGAGTTAGAGCAATCAGAAGCAGACAACAGACGAGCTGGCAGGCTGGCCAGCAGGAAGTCTCCAGTCACAATACAGATCGTAAATATTAGAATTAGATATTCTTCCCAAATCATATAATTAAGCCTTTACAGTGTAAACAAGGTCATCGAGAGTGCGCTGGGGTGAAATGTGCCATTCTAGAGAAAACTACAAAGTAAGAACTGTTCACAGTGGTAGTGATGGGACCCCAAAAAAACTTTTCAGCTTTAACACTATTTTATCATCAACATTACATACATGTAATTCAGAAGACATATAAAGGGTTATTGACTATTACAGTAATTAAAATGGCTACACTTGTGTTGTACACATTGTGACACCCCTGGTTCCCATCACCACCACTGTCCAGAAATCAGAGGGAGTATGTTTCTCTATGATCAGCCATTTCACACCAAACCACTCTGTATGACTGTTTACATATCAGTGACAGAGTTAGGCAGAAATGTTGAAAGAGGGGGAGTTTTTCCTTACAATGTACTAATGATTCATAAAAATATCAAGTTTTCTTTGTGCAGCCCAATTAAAACAGCCCAGAAAGCCATTACCCTGGTTAATGGAAGCCTGAATGTTGGTTCATACAGTGAGAAAATACCGTGGTGTTAGATTTAATCACTACTTGTCCAAATACCCAAATGTGATTGTCAATAGTAAATGTTATGCACTTTGCAACATCACTGTAACTCCTTACTGCTACGTTTCTGCTATGCTCGAATAATGAAACACAGCGAACTGTGTGCTCAATGTAAAGGATTCAGCCAAGCAGCTCCATCGTCAGACAAACTACCGTTAAAGTGCCTGTTAGCCTGATGCTAAGCTAAACTCCATTCACCATCTATTCAATCAACACAACAGTAGCAGCAGCAGGAGGAGCAAGAGGAGCGGGCGGTGTGCTTCACTTCAGCGCCCGATATTAAACAGCACTCCGCTGCGTCTGTACCGACTGAGCTTCTAATTAAACCAGCCAGTTACTCGGGGTTTTAAAAAGCCTCACTCGGCTCGCTTTACCTTCTCTTTCTGCGCGATTTTTCTCGTCGGACTTCCAATTTTTTTTTCCAGTTTACAAACACAGGAAACGCTACCGGAAGTGCTCTCAGGGGAGAGCGGAGCACGTGACCAGGAGGCGGCGCGTGACCTGGTTCCTACTGTCCAGCAGGGGGCGCTCACCAGTAAACTAATCTCTGTAATTAACTGTCTATGTAAGAGATAACAAGAAGACACAGGCCGCAATCGAATAATTAATAAAGTGCAGCAAATTGATCATTGATTGATTCGTTGTCGGTTTTTTTTTTTTGCAGATGGATTAATTTTATTGTATTTATTTTTATTTAATTATTTCTAAGCAGTGTTTACATGTGATTCCAAGGTTTGAGTCTAAAGGGTTCTGTTATTTACTAGCTTTGAGTCTGAAACTGTGATTAGATTTTGACCACTGATTTAATTTTGTATGTGTGGAATTTGAACTTTCAGCCTATGGTCTATTTTTCATGTCTGTTAAGTAATTAGTAATAATGGACTGCATAAAATAATTTAATCATTTATTTTTATTATTTAAAATAAAATATTATATGTATTATTTGTACTTAAATTTGTCCTTTACAAAAGCTGCTTCTGACCTGTAACCCATATCATTGTAATTTTATCAGCTTTTAGTAATGCAAAGCGAAAACAGATAGTTAGGAGCTTTTATTTTGACAGCATCACAGATCTCTAATGCCATCTGCTGTGGAAGGTTGGTGGGTGTATGGAATATAGATCGGATAACGTGAGTAAAGCCAACTGTAGAGGGCGCCCTCGAGCGGGATCCAAAATAAATGGTTTATCGAATACGAAAGTAATTGATTATGTGGAGGTTTTATATACTGTATATATATATATATATACCTCCATAACTGGCTTTTTAAGTTAAGTTATAAGACGAATAAGGAGGTACCTTGTGTACATTACATGCAATTAGGCTTATGCTAGTGTCTTCCTGTCCTACATAGAAAGGCAATGGTTTTTATTTATATATTAAATTTAATTTTTAACATAATTTTGTTGAATTATATGCTTCTAAAACTGCTCAAAATTACAGCACTACACAAATGGTTAGAAATACGTGTTTAGTCATTTAGCATCATTCACCCACATTTAATAAAGACTTGCTCGCCGACTCCCTCTGGCGTTTGCAGTCATGTTGTTTGTGTAATGGCTCTGTTCACACAGGATTTCCACAGGCCAGGAATCATATTCTGATTTCTATATTTAGATACATTCACATACCACCAAAACTATACCACCAAACCAACTAATATCCATCTCAAATCATCTGGGAGGAGCATCAGCGTCTCTAAATCTGTTTAATAGCTCAAACTATGCTCAAGTTAGCATGTCCACCACATGTGCAGCCACGATGGATAGCCCTCACTCCTGCCTAATAATAGTTGTTCCAGGCTGCAAACAGCCAGGAACAGATATCAAAGAACCCCCAGAACACGTGGCTGATTTACAAATGATTTTATTATCAATATGACATGTTGACACATGTAATTCCAATGCTTTAAAAAATAAAACTGACAAAATAATTTGTCCACAGACATGACATCTCAGCCTAGACAAATCAGTAGCTTTTTTGCGTTCCCTGTGCTTTTAACTTAAATCTAACTGAGATCTACACAGTAGGAATTAAAGTACCCTGGATGAGAGCTAAGTAAATAAAAATAGAAGAACTCAATTATAGTAAACCTAATGGTCATAAGACACTTGGACATAAATAACACTTTAAGGTGGCTTATAAGAGGTTCTAGAAGCCAGAACCCGTTTTTGTTGAGGCCTAGCGGATTGATCCATTAAAGGTGGCCTTCTCTAATATGATCTAGTACCAATGAACCCAAGTTCATTAAGACTGACCCACATAATACTATCATGTTGGACATTACCGTTGCATAGTAAGCTATAATGGCAAAGCTTCACAACTTTACCTTATCTTTCTGAAGCGAAGCCATAATTAATATAAACAGAAAACTTACCTTTTCATAATAAACGCTACAGTAATGGATGGATTAAACAGGCTAAACTGCAAACAGAGCAAGAATAGAAAAAGAAAACACTGGAGAATGATTGATATAGGAAAAATAAGTCTAGTCTAAATCTAAACATCAAATAATGTGGATTTAGCCAGAACATGGCCGGAACGGAACTGGATGGAAATAACAACACAGCAACAAAATTAGGACGGACATGTAATATGGACTCTGTTTGGAAAATACTGGCACGGGAAAAAAAACGAAGGTCGAATATAAAGGGGATCAATGAGAGCAGCACCAGCATTCTTCTGAAGCATCACAGCCTTAGTGTTTCTAACTTAGTGGTCCCCAGTCTTATCAACAGTGTGGGTCCAAGCTTTTCTTCCACCAGGCAGCAATATGCATGAATCAACTACATCACATACATATACTGCATACAGATAGCATGAAAAGATTAAACATGTAATTAGAGTGAATGACCAGCAGCACCCACAGCCCAATTACAGGTCATTTCCCAGCCTCTCTATCTCATCGAGACAGAAATCCAGGTCACTCTGGTTCAGCTGGGGTGAAAGGATGACCATGCGGAAAAAGTTGACTCGACCATCCAGAGGCTGATAACCCACCATCATAGAGCCCTTCTTCACCATGCGTTCTTTGATGACGGGTGCCACCTGGTAGTCAAGAGTAAGCATAATATGACACATGACACTCATTTATAAGGAATGTTGCTAATGGTAGTCAGGTTTACTAAGCTATGCACACCCATCTGGCTTCACTGATTTAAGACTGGACCAATTAGATTGGCATCACAGTTTTCATGGTGGACTAACCTTTGCTAATTTCTCTCGGTAATCTGCACTGTTCTCCTTCCCTCTCAGGCTGGGTGGTATAAACCAGAAGCATATGTTCACAAACTGAGGCTATGGGGAAATCAAAAAGAGACACATTCAATACATCATTTTAATATATGAGTGAGCATGTCTGTTACCGGATAAATGGGAACGATGTCTGTAATATGTTACCTCAGAGACGAGCTGAAAACCTTCTCTTTTCTTCAACTCCTCAACAAAATACCTAGGGCAGACAAGAAAGACAGAATGTACAAATTTTGGACCAATTAACAATGTAATAGTGTAGTTTGGGCTGAGGTACGGAACCAATTACAATTGGATACCACGACAAGCCCAGTTAGTACATGTCTGCATAATCGCCTAAATATGTACTTAGCCATTTAAATATGTTAAACTTATTAATATTATATTACATGCATTGTGTTTGTTCATGTACAGCCCTAATGGTATGACTTTAATGTTAAATATTTGTAATGTTATGACTTATAAAGCTAGATAAGGTAGTCTAGGTAATGGTACAGATGATATTGAGGATAGCTTACAGTGAATTGGAAAGAGCTTTTTTGCTATAGAGGTGGTGTATCGTAAGGGACAATTTCATAGTATAGGAAACCTGGTCATTAAGTATCTTTGTTTGAAGGTAGAAACCTTTCTACCATCAAAGTCAAAACTGTAGTTTTAAAAATATAAATAAGGGTTTCATTCCTTTTAAGCTTTTATGTTCCTCTCATGTGAAGAAGACTTCACATGCAGTGGTAGCAAATGCATATCACCACACATATCTTGGGTCATTTTATAGTGAGATAACACAAGTCCAAGAGGCTGGGTATACTAATTGTTGCTAATCAGCAGTTGCGGCTGCATATCACATGGACGACATACCAGGTGCAATGTCTATTAGGAGTGTGAGAAAATAGTAAAAAAATTAAAGTTTTGTGATGATGTATCAATGCTTAATAACACAGAACCATGATTTTGAACCAATGGTATAAATGGAAAGGGTCAGACAGTGGTTCATTTTGGGCCATGGTTAAACCCCCACTCGCTAGATATCAGTGTTATTCTTTGTCAATAAACTGTTCCACTCCAACGTACACAAGTAGAGTAAGGGCACGCCGCTAACATTAGCATTACCAAACCTATGCATACGATGGTGTGTTATTTATGCTAAGAAAAATACAATCGCAATATCTTCCTGGTATCGTTGGCAAGAACCAGACGATACCCCTGTATGGCATCGTCTGGTTCTTGCCAATATGTAGCCAGAGAGACAAATAGAGTTTATTTTTTTCAATGTGTTTTTAAAATTCAATAACACACTATATACCTAGTATTATCAAAAGCCCTGTCAACACGGTTGGCAAGGCCCTGGGCACCTATAGCCTTCCACATGAGCCACAGTTTCAGACAGTCCACTTTGCGTCCACACTGGATGGACTTGTCCCCAGTGTCCAGGCTCATATCATAGAACTTGTCTTGCTGGAACAAGTACGTAGCGTTGGCACAGTGACAGCGCATCAGCAGGTTCTGGGGTAAGAAAGGGAATATTTGAGAAATCAGGTGCTCAGCAGATCTCTACAGAGTTAAACATACACTTCCAGAGTATGTTTAACTCTGTTAGGAAGGAGTTACCAGATAATGTTTAACTCTGTTAGTAAGGAGTTACTGGAATCCCTATGCTTTATGTAATTCATCTTTACTCATTGATCACAGTGAGTAATCATACTGTAATGCTCCATATTTGATACAGGTCAGCAATGAACAGCAAGAAAATAACTGAAAACAGTGTTGGATTTTGATAGCATGTAGCATAGGCCCGTACCGTTGTGTCCCTCATCAGAATAACAGAGCATTGGAGCCCAGCCATCAGCATTTTATGTGGATTCCAGGTAAAAGAGTTTGCCCTGAAGATAAGAGAAAACAGAAAACAGGGTCAAAAGATGGCCCCTATCCTTTCTCTATCTCTGTCAGAAATCATGCTGAAGCATGGCTCACCTGAACCTTCCACTCAGACAGGGCCTCCTAGGTCAGATCTACACTTACTATCTACTTCACTAGAAGCACCTGCATCTGAGGTCCACCTTACAAGGGCTAACTATATACAGTATACAGTAGACCATCTGTTATCAGGCAGAGTATGCACAGTCACCCTCCCTCTACCCCATTCATCACAGGTCAGTTTCTGACCTCAGGGTCACCAGTGACCAGATATTATTAGGGTGGTGGACATTTCAACACAGCGGCGACTGAAGCCTTATTTTGGCCTATCCGGCACACCAAGCCTGACAACACTGTGTCTAAACTTGACCCGAGTCAAACCACCAAAGATTTAAGTCCAGAGGATAACAGGAAATTTCAGTCCACTGCTTTCTTCATGAGCTCACTCTCTACTCATAAGTTCCAGATGGTATAGAACACTGCTGGCCATATCCGTACTCATACCAGATCACATCATCACATCACTGCTCTCCATAACCTCCACTGGCTCTCCGTGAGCTACCATGATAGAATGAATATATCTATATAGAGAATGTTACATACCAAAATCCTCAGATATAAATCTTTATTTGTGCATATGTGATTTACACACCTTTCTATTCCTGCAAGGAGTTTCTTGTGTTTTTTGGAAAACACCACACTTCCTCCTAAAGCAGCCTGTGGAACAGAAAAAGACATGACAACATGACAAAAGACCTTCCCAAGCTCTTTCTAGGAATTTGACATCTGCTCCAAGGCCAGTTCAGACAGACATTGGAATCAATGGAGGTCTAGTCAAGTCAAAGTATCACACATTCAGCGATATTACGTCACACTACTGGTCATGCACATTCTTGCTCTTTCGTTCCAGCTGTTTTTGCGTAACATGACTTCCTCTGAAGTACTGATAAAGAAGTGTCCAGGGTCTTACATCCACATGCATCCACATGCCGTTCCTCTCGCTGATGTCAGCTATGCGGTCCAGGGGGTCAAAGGCTCCCTGCACAGTGGTACCGGCTGTGGCGTTGACAAAGAATGGCACCGCACCCTGCAGGAGGAAGAGAATGTCCACTCAGAAGCTAATAACCCAAACACAAACCAGAGACTACAAAAAATACGGAACGTAACAAAGCTAGCTGAATATTAAGGTTTTGTTTTTTTTTCTCTTCAAGATATGCTAAATTCTGATGCTTAAATCAAATGCCTGAATGAGTCAGAAAGAAGAATTCGTTTGAAGGATAATGTATATACTTGTGATTTGGCATGAACAATTTTAGCCTCAAGGTCCTCTGGGATCATTCTGCCACTGTGGGTACAGAGAGGTTAGAGAAGGATGAGGGCTATAGGCGATGTGAGCGTATGTAGAAATCATCAGCAAAGGCCTTCTGGAGGCTAGCGTACCTTTCATCCACCTTCACATGGTAAACGTTTTCCGTCCCAATGCCAAGGAACGCGGCAGACTTTTTCATCGAGTAGTGACTCTGAAAGGAAAAGAAAATCGAAGAAACTCTTTATATGCTCCCTTATTTGATTGCTGAATTAAGCAAATTTGCACAAGTTCCTTTTACGCTAATTGGATTGAAGTTGAGCTTAGAGATTGAAGTAGCTAAAAAGTCAGAAAAGTTTTAAGCCCACCAATGAGCATAATGCAAACAGCAGGCCCAAATCTTCAGGTCTAACGTCATTCCTAAATAGATTTGGTGTCTGCCATCGCATAACATAATGCTATCTAAATCAGTAGCTTGCTGAGTGTAATCCGTTAGTGTACTGTAAGTAGTGTGTTGGTGTACAGTAACTCAGTAAGTGTAATGTGTTAGTGTACTGTAAGTAGTGTGTTGGTGTACAGTAACTCGGTAAGTGTAGTGTGGTGGTGTACAGTAACTCAGTAAGTGTAATGCGTTAGTGTACTGTAAGTAGTGTGCTGGTGTACAGTAACTCAGTAAGTGTAATGTGTTAGTGTGCTGTAAGTAGTGTGTCGGTGTACAGTAACTCTGTAAGTGTAATGCGTTAGTGTACTGTAAGTAGTGTGTTGGTGTACAGTAACTCAGTAAGTGTAATGCGTTAGTGTACTGTAAGTAGTGTGTTGGTGTACAGTAACTCAGTAAGTGTAATGTGTTAGTGTACTGTAAGTAGTGTGTTGGTGTACAGTAACTCAGTAAGTGTAATGTGTTAGTGTACTGTAAGTAGTGTGTTAGTGTACAGTAACTCAGTAAGTGTAGTGCGTTAGTGTACTGTAAGTAGTGTGTTGGTGTACAGTAACCTTAGTAAGTGTAATGCGTAATCATTGTCTTGACATTTGCTTTCAGAATTTACTGACCTATCTTTTGCAATTCCATTTTAATTCATCAGTAGTGTTGAAAAATCTTGCACAATTTGCATACTTAAAGTTGGACTACTGGTGCTACTCATGTAATGTCATATAATGCAATATGTGTGGTTTATTCATCAATAAGAATTTAATGTTGAAAGTTCCATTGAGCGGTCACTTGGAATGGGACAGCCCCGCAGGAGTGTGTGGCAACTTAGTCATGTAGTCGACACAATACTAACTGGTGTGTATAATTTCCATTGCTTGTTAGTAAGTAACTTTGTTAGCTGTTAGCTATAGTAGTGCAAAAACTGAAAAAGCAAACTTTGGACACCAAACATATTTTCGCTCATGAACTAGGTTTAGTATTAGACTCAGAATGTTCTTCTTTAGTTCAACAGAAACATTCATTTTTTATTTTTACCTCCTGTGAAGTGAACGCAGCCAAGCGTGGGACAGTCCACAGGCCCTGCGTCTTAACCTGCGGGAAAGCCCAGTAGCGGGCCAAGTTCATGGCATACATGTTAGACACAGAGCCTCCAGGACAGAAGATGCCATCCCCCTCTGACCAGCCAACTAGAGAGCGCAGTTTGCGGAGAACCACATCCTCCATTAGCACAAACACCGGAGCCACTTCATAGGTGTACCTGCAAGTGATTTGTACAGAATGAATCTGGATGTGGCCACATTGGAATGAATGTGAACTAGCGATCAGCCAATGATATTCAATGTGCCAAAGTGTTAGGCCAGTCAAGAAACTTCTTGTTTACTGTGTTCAGTGATGTTATTTGTATCCTGTTTACTGCCATATGGTTCCCCTACTTGTTACAACTTCATTCATTGCTTAGATTTGTTCATTCACTGTAAGTGTGGTCAGCATGATTAACCATGGTTAAGGCAACACAATGTAGCACATAGTTAAACAGGGTTAAAGCATCATACTGACAGAAAATGACAATGTATCTGAATTTACTCTTCATGAATTCCATTGATTTCCCAAAATGTCTGCCTTCTTAAATCATTATAAATGTATTCAAAGTGGTTTGCTGTGAAATGCTTCTTAGAAACCTGCGAAGTTCACAGTAGTGATAATGGTAACCAGACGTCTGAAACATATACTGCCTCTAGAAGCTGCACGAAATGATGAATACCAAGACAGAACCCTGTTTCCTGATAAACTGTTTTGAGAACATTGAAGAGAAAGAATTTTGAGAAGGTTTTGGCCTAAAACTTAACTTGTGTTCATGCTAGATAGGGACATGCAGGGAATGTATAGTTAATGTATAGTTCCCATTTCAGATTTCCCACTAATCTTATCATTATTAGCACTACATATAAAGCTCACAAGACGTGTACAGGTTCAATGCTCCTACAAGAAAAATATTTGTATTTGTGTTGTAGGCATAGCAACTCCTGATTCACATTCCCACCACTGCGCAGAAACCTTAAGTCAGTCATGTCTACACATCATTATACATCAAACTGAAAGATGCAGAGATGGTGGCGATGGTATTCACATTTAGCAATGGGTTCTCCTCTGAACAAAAACATAGCTTTGCTTCTAAACTCCTTCTTTGGCCCAATACGTTTGCACAGCACTGCAAATACGCTGGCTTGTGTATAAACAATAATGTAATAAACGTACTTGGTTATCTCTAAGAATCCAGCTTTACTGCCTTTCCAGACAAGGACAGGCAAACCTCGACTATTTGGAACTGACCCTTGGAGTTGCATTTTGGCAATGGTGTTGCACATGCATGCAGTGAAGTTCTCCAAAGCATATCTTGAAAACGATTTTCTTTCTGCTCAGTGTCTGAGAATGTACATTTTTGTGTTCTAGTATGATGCCCTCTACTTTAGCATGACACAAGCGTTTTTAATTGTTTCAGGTGCCTGAGGTCACATTTGAATGATGTCACTTGAGTGTATTTGATAACCTTGAGGCAGTGCACTGATCTGACAATCATTGATACAAGGTTTGATGGAAAATTTTAGAGCTACGTTGAGCTTAGGTAACAACTTCATGCCATACGTGGTTGCATCTACACCATGTAAGAACTGATGCATAGTTTGCATATAAGTTTTAATAACAGTAGATCATAGTTTGCAATTTAGTGCAATTAGCTTGTGCATGTAAATGCATAGATGATTAGTCAATGCATATACTGTGTTTTTGTAAATATGTCCTATGAGCAGTTTTTAATGAATAATAATAACCCAGGATTCATATCATTCTTAGGAATAACTTTCAAAATGACAAAAACATCTAATAACGAGCTCTGTGCTGTGATATTTTGGGGAATGGGGGCTCACTGTTGCTTATGTAACAGGGCAGTCGCTGGGTTAACCCACACTCAGACTACCAGGTGCATCGTAAACAAATCCCCTACTTCGAGCCTAGAAAGCATTGTAGGCTGCTGGTAGTACTGTTCTTATCTTTCTTACGTACTCTGCCAACTGTGCCACACTTACTGGCTGGTGTTGAGTGTCTCTGCAAGGAGGCGTCCGGTCAGGGCGTGGTAGTCCACTCCAGCAAACAGCTGATTGAAAAAGTGAGGGTGGTCTGGGGGTGAAAGAAGTTGTCAGTTTCAGACGATTGTCAAATGGCATCTTATTGGATAGGCACTTTGAGTGCACTGAGTGAGTCAGTGTTGGGGGTAAGGGGGTACAATTACAATACAATGTACAACTGGTGTAACGCATTCAAGCTGTAATCACGCTAACTGTATGGGCACACTGTGTTACCTGGGCCTGCTGGCTGTGTCATTTGATTACATGTCAAGCATTAAGTCTTTCAGATAATGTCTTTTGTGATTGGCTGCTTCTTTCTAAATGAATTTAAGGGGTTTTGGCTTGTACTTTTTTGCAGATAGTACTATGCAGTAATGAGTAGTGATTTTTTTTTTTCCTGAGGAACAGTTCAGTTTAGAGAAGTAATCAATTATTTGTAATGAGTTACAGTTTTTCAGTTGCCCGTAGTTAATCACTTACACAGTGTATTTTATAAGACAGAGGAAAATATTTGAGATCATGGCCTTTTTTTTTTTGGCTCTTCAGAGTGATCTGACCAGCGTGGAAGCCCACTTACTTGTTTTAACACTATATTTGGCGACATCGCGGACTCTCTGAAGCAGCTGCTGGTGAGATTCTCCACGGTCTCCCAGGTCCAAGTCCATCAGAGCCCTGAGCTCATCTGGTTCCTTCCATTCACATACCTGAGAATATTACAGATACCCATGATATTGTACAGCGCACGGTAAATGTTTGCACGTTATGCGTTTCCTATCATTTGTTATTCACCCAGTTGTAGTGCCAAGGACTCTTAATGTGAAGTGCAGCTAACCTGCCACCTTCTGTGCAGAGTGGGTTAGACCAGTTCATCATGACACTGCATCCAACAAAGCTGGCATGAGCTGCGGCCTTGAAGAGTGACATGGTGACATGATGGAGACTGGCAGTCCTGCAATCAGAGCTGTGGAGGAATTGTGGCGGAGCAGATGACAAATGATTTGTAGACTGGCCATACTCTCTGCCACACATCCAGTTGCGCTGTGCACTGTTGGATGTGCGGTCAGCAGGGAGATCTGGCTAAGGCTTGTCCATGTGGAGAAATTTTCTGAAGCTGCAGTAAGCGGAATGCTACAGGCCCCTGGATCCTTGTCCTACATGTCCCACAAAGACAGTGGGCAGTGTGGCAAACTGTCACGCATGATTCAAGTTAATGGCACAGCACTATGCACTACGACCAGAAAACCTAGCTTTTCGGGAAACCCTGATTGCCAATAAGATCTAGATAGTGCTACGTTGAGTTTCAGTTGTGGCCTTGTATTGATTATGAGGCTGCCAGAGTTACAATGACTAGATAAAATAGAGCGCCAGTGAGGTGTGCTGAAGGGGCTTGGAGGCAGGGGAGGGACGTGAGGCCAGCAAAGGGTACAAAGGGGCTTTAAAGGATCAAGCCAGTGGATTCAAGGGGAGAATACACCCTCTCGAAGATGGTGAAAGTTAGTAGCAAGCCACCATGAAGAATGTGCGGGGGCGCACTCAACCGAAGAATCACCAGAGTTTTGGTGCAATGGACGAATAGATGATGTTCTGGAGATGTACAGGAGATTTGATCGGGAGGAAGTGGTACAAAGGCACCTAGTGCGGCATGACAATGATGCAGGGATCACCACACCTTCCCCTACTTTGGCAGGAGACTGCAGACCAGGCTTTGGAAAAAATGCATTCACTGCATCCACTGGGTGACACTAGAAGTCATGGAAGGGAAGGGAGGTGAGTGGTGCCCCTATGTAGATTACAGCAGGCTGAGAGAGGTGACAAAGATGGACTTGTGGAAGAATGGATGTAGTGTCTGGATCCTCCTGGGTTTTGTCTTTAGACTTAAGAACTGTGTACAGGTCCCACTGTCCCCACAAGTGACCCAAGACAGCGTATTGCACACGTAGAGGGCTCGGAACCATTTCAAGGTTCTTGCTTTAAGACTTTATAAATCCCCAGTGACACTCAGACATTCAATTAAAGACGGTGCTGGAGAGTGCAAGAGTGCATAGCTTTTGAAGACGTAGAGCTGCACAGAAGTTCGTTCGGCTCTGCTGCGGCCGCATTATGTAAGCTACTAGGGAAAATCAGGGCAGAACGGCTGAAATTACACCCTGGGAAGTGCAGATTCCTGAACAAAGAACTGACATTCCTTGGTCACTGCATAAGTGGTGAGAGAGTTCGTACTGCCTGTTTGTGCAGACACTGACTCTCTGTTCACTCTACAATAACCCTACAATATTATTATGATAAATAATAATAAAAACATAATAAACAACTAATAAAACACAATATCTGGAGGCAACAGCTTGCCAAATGATACCTTCTCCTTAACATCTGTGGCCTTGTGGACCGCTTCCTCCAAGATCACTTTGAAAGCCTCGGAAAGGAACAGCTCGCCCTCCGAACGGTCCACCTCAGCTTCGTCATAATAGCCATTCGTCCCATTACTCATCATGCACTCTGTGGGGACAATAAAGATGTTAGAAACAAACAAACAAACAAACAACAAACACTATTAACAGCTGTCTGTGGATAGTAAAGAAAGTATAAACAAATAAACCGAGAACAAACAAACAAACAAACAAACAAATAAATAAACAGATATTTGAAAAAGTATTTGATTTCTTATGCATAGTAAACATTGTTAACAGTCGTCTGTAGAGAATAAAGAAAGCATAAACAAACAAACAAACAAACAAATGAATAAATAAATAAACAGATTTTTTTTTTTTTTTGATTTCTTAGGCAAAGGAAACACAGTTAACAGCTGTCAGTCAAAAAATCTACATAAAGAATGCGCTAAGATCCCATCTTTGCCTGCCCGCTGATCTGAGATCAGTTTTCAGTGCATTCCCGTGCAGCTGTACCTCCAGCTCAGCTGATCCAGGAACACAAATGAGCCCTAGATTAGGAAATAACGGTGTTCTGTTCTCAAAGGGCGCACCTCATGTCTAAAACGCAGCCACATGGGAAGGAGCCAGGGGCGAATGCCAGACGGTGACTCCACCCCCTTCACTTTCTCTGTCCATCACACGCCTCTGTAATCCACGGACACTGGATATGGGGCGGAACCGCCACGTTGAGTAATGCCAGCAAAGTTATACACGTTTTAGGACTAATGCCGCCGTCTGAGTCCATCTGAGGAGTTTAATCACATATCCAGGTCAAGTTTCCAAATGGACGAGCTAGCGTCTGCATCCTAGGCGCCAGTGCGGAGGGTTACTGAGTTCACTTTCTCTAGGCATCGTGCTCCTCCAGTAAATGCTCCGCTGTGTCTTAAAACACCGCTCTACTTTTTTACACAGGCGACACTAAATAATCCATATAGCTACAACTATTCCCTGCTGAACGTCCAGTATTGGTCACAACACACATAATCAGGCAACATAGTCATTCCCCACACTTTTCTCTTTCGCATCCCTCTGGAAAATATCCGCAGCTCACACAATAGCACTTATTAAAGCCATCCAGACTGTTTCTCACCTTTGGAGATGGTTGTACTCATAGTTGTGCTCCACCGTGTAGCCTGCTAACTGCACAGAGTCTATACGTAACCCGATATTTTGAAGTGTGATTTAAGGCGAACCGCGGGCCAATCAGAAGCGAGGAGCGTGGACGCACCGGCGTGTGATTGGACGAGACAGGCTGAGGTGTGACAGCCGCTGAGCTATAGCTCCGTAAGGCAGCTGTCTAAACTTAGCACAGAATAAGGATTGCGGGCACATTATAGGCCAGTTTATGACCGTATACCCAGGAATATGCAGGCATGAGCACTTGTACAGCACGCTGTAGTTACAGGGACTCAGCACGTTTGATCTGATAATGAATTCATTGATTAATTATCAGCTGATGAATAAATAAAGTTCCTGTCAGAGCAAATCCTCACATCTCCAAACAGCTTCAGTCTCACTGAAAAGATGCTTCTTTAGTAAAACAGTGGTTAGGCCTATATGTAGGGAGATGTGAACAACTCCTTTGCATGATTAAAGGGCTCATAAATGGGTTCTCCAGATTGATGGTTCCATATAGAACCTTTTTGAGATGGCCTTTGGTGGTGCCAAAAAGGGCTCGGTTGTACAGTAGTTATGATGTGCGCTTGTAATAACAGACGAACGTTTGTTGGGGTTTTTGGTGCTATATCGTTTTCAAAAATGAATATATGGTAGGACCATTTACATCCATCAACCTGAAAACCCATTTTAAAGCTTCTGTATGTACACCATCATACACACTATCCACCATCTGAGAAGCCATTTAAGCATTGCAAGTGGTTCTATATAGAACTCTCTAAATAAAAAACATTGCCTGTAACTGAAGAACCATCTTTAAAGTGCCACATTTACAGGAGAAAACTTTAAGCTCGGTTCGTCCATTTATTTTTACGCAAAGCTATTTTGGATAATTTCTATTGGTCTGTCCATACACAGCATTAACAGGAGCTGGTATTATGTGTTTTTTAATGCAGATTTTTAAAACTGGACTTAAAACAGACCCAATACACAGATACAGTGTTCTGTTCTGACAGGGACAATGTGCAAGAAGTGCTTAACTGGAGCCTCTAGAGGAGGTCTGTCTAGGATTGTCGCTATATCAGCATAGATTTCCAGTGTTCAAACAGCAAGAATAAAAAACTAAACTATCAACCAGAATTCACCAAAGAGGAATGAAGGAAACGACGGAGGAGC